>BGNK01001758.1:110669-129030 GCA_003297005.1 Symbiodinium sp. clade A Y106
CCCCCCAAACACGCCCGCTCATTTGGCGATTCCTGTTCATCACATATCTTAAACACGCCCCCCTTACTTGGCGAATCCGGTTCATCATATATCCTAAACATGCTCCCTCATTTGACGAACCCGGTTCCTCATATATCTACAACACGCCTTCTGATTTGGCGTCTCCTGTTCATAATGTATCTTACACAAGCCCCTTCATTTGGCAATTCCGGCTCCGCATATATCTTAAACACGCCCCCTCCTTTGTCCTTTGGCCATTCCGGCTCAACCTATATCTTAAACACGCCCTCTCATAGGCGTTTTCAGTCCATCATATATCTTAAGCACGCCCCCTCATTTGGCGACTCCAGTTCATCATGTTTCTTTATCTTCCTGCGTTCCTTCCTTCCTTCCGTGCTTTCTTATTTCCTTTCTTCCTTCCGTGCTTTCTCCCTTCATTCCTTTCTTCCTTCCTTCCTGCGGTCCTTCCTTCCTTTCTTTCTTCCTTCCTTCCCTCTTCTTGCTGTGTTTTATTTTTTTGATCCTAATTTAACCATATTTTGATCCTAATCTAAATTTTGCTTGATCCTAATTTAATTTTTTGTTGGTTACCCTTGCTTCCTTCCTGCGTTTTTCTTCCTTCCGGCCTTCCTTTCTTCCGCGCTTTATCCTGCCTTCCTTCATTCCTTCCTTGCTTTTTTGTCTTCCTGCGTTCCTTGCTTCCTGCCTTCCTTCCTTCCGTGCTTTCTTACTTTGTTTCTTCCTTCCGTGCCTTCTGCCTTCCTTCCTTTCTTTCTTCCTTCCTGCGTTCCTTCCTTCCATTCTTTCTTCCCTCCCGCCTTCCCGGCTTCTTTTTTTCCTTCCTGCCTTCCTTTCTTCCTCACTTCTTTGACCCCTCCCTTCCGTCATTTCTTTATTTCTTTCTTTCTTCCTTCCTGCCCTTTTCTTGCGGTGTTTCTTTCCTTACTTCTTTTTTTCATTATTTCTGTCTTTTCGTTGTTCTTTCTTTCTGCTTTTATTTCTTTCTTTCTGTCTTTCTTTCTTTCGTTCTTTCATTCTGTCTTTCTTTCTTTCGTTCTTTCTTTCTTTCTCTCTCTCTCTCGCTCTCTCGCTCTCTCCCTAGGCGTAGGGTGGATCAGCGCGCTTTTTCCTTCCTTCCTTCCTTTATTTCTTGCGATTTGCTAGTTTAATTTTTTTAATCCTAATTTATAGTGAATCCCAGAAAGTTGGAACATGGGTTTAGGATGATTAGTGCTGGGATCTCCTATACTTTACCTTAAGGGCAGGAGGAGAATGATGTTCCAACTTTCTGGCTTCTACTGTAATTTTTTTGATCCTAATTTAATTTTTTTCATCCTAATTTATTTTGTTTTGATCCCTATCCCCCCTTTAAAGGGGGTTTAGGGTTTCGGGTGCCCTAAACCTTCAACGGTCAGCAATTCTCTGCGGTGCTTTTGCAGCTTGCGCAGATTCTTCGCCAGACGCTCTCGCTCCATTATTCGACTCGTGTTCCTTGAAGGGGTGGAGGCCTTCACAATTAATTAGAATAGGGCTTGGGGGTATACTACAGTTTTATCATATCAAAGGACCCTATGGAAGAGTGTTACTAGCTATTCAGGCTTCTGCATTAAGGCGTGAGTGACAAGGGTTCGAGGGTTCGGGATTTATGGCATAGGGCCTATGTAAAATCAACTTGAAGGCTGATGCATGCAAGCACGCAAATTGCCACGCAAGCTCTTGCTAAGCCGGTGCAGCACAACCCGACACAGCCATCGTCACCAAAGTCAGGACAGGCACCAGACGAGGCCTGGATCTGTTGCACATTCCGCACAAATCTTCTTTCATCACCGAACTCGGTACTGGGCCAAGTCACAACAGGCCCATCGCCAAGAATGGCCGAAAAGGCGGCGCGAGTGGCTTGAATCTGCTGCACATTCTTCAGCTTATCCTGCACAGCACTGCAGTCACCACCGGAAAGATCATCACCCCACTTCACGACGGATCCGTCACCAAGAATGGCAGCAAAAGCGCTCTCGGTGGCTTGGACATGCTGCACATTCTTCAGCTGATCCTGCACAGCAGTACTGTCACCACCACATCCAGCAGCACCCCACGTCACGACGGATCCGTCACCAAGAATGGCAGCAAAAGAACAGTAAGTGGCTTGGATCTGCTGCACATTGTTCAGCTGGTCATGCACAGCAGTACTATCGCCACCATGGCGAGCATCACCCCAGGTCACAACAGATCCATCGCCAAGAATGGCAGCAAAAGCATCCAGACAGGCCTGGATCTGCTGCACGTTCTTCAGCTGGCCCTGAACCACACTACTGTCGCCACCATAGCGAGCAGAACCCCACGTCACAACGGATCCATCGCCAAGAATGGCAGCAAAAGCGCTGCCAGAGGCTTGGATCTTCTGCACGTTCTTCAGCTGATCCTGCACAGCAGTACTGTCGCCCCCAGATTCAGCTTGACCCCAGGTCACAACAGATCCATCGCCAAGGATGGCGGCAGAAGAATGTCGAGAGGCTTGGATCTGCCGCACGTTTCTCAGCTGACCCTGCACGGCACTACTGTCGCCACCATAGCTAGCAGGGCCCCAGGTCACGACAGATCCATCGGCAAGAACGGCAGCAAATGCGCAGTATGAGGCTTGGATCTGCTGCACATTCGTCAGCTGCACATGACTACTGTCACTACAAAAGCCAGCACCGCCCCAGGTCACGACGGATCCATCGCCAAGAATGGCAGCAAAAGCGCCCCTAGAGGCTTCACATTCTTGAGCTGATCGTGCACATAACTACAACTACTGTTACCACCGAAGGAAGGACTGCCCCACGTCACGACGGATCCATCGCCAAGAATGGCAGCAAAAGCATTGTAACCAAATTGTAACTAGCTTGAATCTGCTGCACATTTTTCAGCTTCTCCTGCACAGCTCTACTGTCACCACCAGAAGCCTCATCACCCCAGGTCAAGACGGATCCGTCACCAAGAATGGTCGCGAAAGCCGCGCTTGTGCGACATGCTTGAACTGGGCTTAGTTGCAGAAATAGAAAGTCACCATTCTGCAAACGGGAATCCTTGATGGGCGCATGTGCATCCAGCAGGCTTGCAAGCGAGTCCAGCAGCCGCCCTCTTCCGACTCCCAATGCGGCCTGTGCCCGACACATCAATTTTTCAACATCTTCATGAATGCCGGCTGTCACAGCTACTGTCCTGCCACTAAGCAATCCAACATGGACAGTCATCGACATGGCAAGCAGTGAAGAAAACGGAATGCACCGTCAGGTTCAGCGATTTGGGCATTTGGGTGTTAGGCTTTTAGGGCTTATGGCTTTCCCTAAACCCTAAACCCAGCTAACGGGCTTTCGCTTTTATGGCATAGGTTGAGCTTTATCAGGTCGGGATGTCACGATCCGTGCAGTTCGCTAAAGTAGGGTCCCTTTTGTTGTCCTTTGATTACGGTGCCGTACTATTTTGGGAACCTAAGAAAGGCAATCGGCGACTGGTGCTTTGGGTGGAGAGTGCGGAGCTTGACATTGTAAGTTTAGGGCCTCTGGTTGATAGGAAAACCCACAAACCCTAAACCCTTAACCCACAAACCATAAAGCCTAAACCCGAAACCCAAAACAGTGTCGGGCTTCCTGGCTTTCAGGGCTCCGGCGAAGCTACACTGATCTTGAGCCTTCCGCAACCCTCCAGGGTGCTTTTCTTGCCTTTTTTTGGAGGGTTTAGGGTTTAGAGTTTCTGAACCCAGGCCCCAAAAAACCTGAACCCGTGTTCCTGAGTCTAAGCACATAGAGTATAGAGTTTAGGGTAAGGCCGCTTGTGTGCAACATAGCCGCCTCGATTGCCAAAATGTGAGGTTTGGCGTGGATAGTTACAACTTACAACGAGACTCTCATATTCTAGAGCCCTACAAAACCGTATGATGTAATTGTACTTTCAACTACTTATATCCCTAACTAAGGTGCTTATAGCCTTATATACTAAGTCCGATGATCCTCCAAGTACCCCTATAGTACCCTTATGGAAACCCTTACCAAAAAAACCCTCTAGATCCCGTTAAGAGCCCTTTAAGCTACTAAGTCCCATGATCCGTAAACCCTAAACCCTAAACCCAAACCCTAAACCCCTCCAAGAAACGCTGCTGAAAGCCTTGCCATAGGGCCCGCGTATACTAAGGGTTTAGGGTTTAAGGGTTTAAGGGTTCAGGGTTTAGAGTTTACAGGGTTTAGGGTTTAGAGGTTAGAGGGGTTTAGGGTTTGGGCCTTACGGCCCAAAGCGTCCATATATACTACCATTATGGAATGAGGCCCTAAAAGAACATCCCTATTACTGCTTTAGGGACCTAGCTCCATAATGGTAGTATATATGGACCCTCTGGGCAAACGTCCCATCGGGGCCTGAGTGGTTTTTTAGGGTTAAGTTTAGGGCTTTAGGGGTTAAGTTTAGGGCTTTAGGGTTAAGTTTAGGGCTTTAGGGTTTTAGGGTTAAGTTTAGGGCTTGCAGGGCCTGTAGGAGTTAGAGGACTCACGAGCTTACAGGGTTTATGGGGCTTATAGGCTGTGGGATTTAGGGGTCGACGGTTATGGGTTCTACGGTTTAGTGCTGTGGCTTTAAGGGCTTAGGGTTTGGGGCTTGGGGTTGCTGTACAGGTTCGCTATTCAGCGAGATAAAGAAAGAACTGACCTGTGTAGGGAATCTTTGTACCTGCGGAGCCCAACACCTGACAAGTAAGGAAGCTGCCTTCAATGACACGGGGCTCATTACTATGGTTTCTGCCATCTTCCCCCTACACCCTAAACCCATAGGAGCCCTCTCCTCCAAAACCCTAAGAAGCCCTCCCCTCCAAAATAGGAGCCCTCCCCTCCAAAACCCTAAACCCTAAACCGCCCCGAAATGCCAAACCCTAAGCCCAGAGGCCTCGCATCTCCTCGTGACCTCGTCGAGCCTCATCTCCATCGCCTGTGACGACGCGGCTGGGATCCCACTATCTTATATGGGAGCTTCCGAAAATTAGGGATACCAATTTTTGGGTCCTTTAGAGTAAGGATCCTACTATTTAGGATGCTATATTAGGGTCCCCTATTTCTGGAAACTCCCATACTGTAGTCTATGATCGCATATTGCAGTATGTTTTTTCACATGCTGTAGTATATGATACTAGGTAAAGCATAGTCCCACTTAGTGTTTGGGTTTTTTAGGGGTTTCGGCCTTCGGGCTCGTGGTCTTTTCAGAGTTTGGGGTCTTCGGGTTCAGGGTTTGGGGACTCGGGGGGGCGGGGGGGTGGGGGGTGTATGGGTCTAGAGTTTATGTCTGTGGTATAGAGGTTTGGGATGTACATGCACGTTACGACCCTAAGGTTTTCGTGCATCATCGACCAGGGTTTTAGGGCTTTCAGGGCTTCGGATTTAGAGCTTTAGGGCTTCTGCGTTGAGGGCTTCAGGGCTTCTGCGTAGGGGGTTTTAAGACTGGAAGGTTTTGAAGTGATATGGTTGATGATATAAATCCTGCATTACCCATAATAAGGAATATACCATAATTCCCATAGTCTAGAGTCCTTAAGGTAATGCAGGATTTATATCATCAACCGTAGTTAGGATGGGTTGCCACTGCAGGGGCACACATTCTCAGGGGCATAAAGTCCGAAACCCTCAATGGGGGATTCTCGCAGTTGGGTGGATCCTGCTTTGGGGTGTTGTGAACCAAGGATCCGGCTCGTATTTTCTGCATGAGGCAGTTGTATCAAGAACGGGTTTAGGGTTTAGGGTTTAGGGTTTACATGTCACCCTCAGACAAATCGACAGACAGATTGCAGTGCACTTAAAGAACAAACTAGTTACAAATACACCAAGACTGCTACTCATAGCCCTGGCAAGGCTGCTAGTGCTGGTAACAGTGCCAACGGTGCCAAAGCCAAGAGTAGTACGAATGCGACACCAAGACGAAAAAGCCCACGGCAGAAAAGAAGTGGCAGCTCAATGGCCATTTAGAATAGGAAAATTGGGGTTTAGCATACGGTAACTATATTAAAAACTCAAGGAACAATATTACAAATTATGCCAACCCCTGTGCTAAATCCGTAATACCCATTATAGCATCCCTCAACTGAACCCTTATAGAACCCTACTGTAAACCGAAAACCATGAGATCTCACCCATTAATTTATCCCTTGAAGGAACCCTTTAAGGAACCACAACCCCTTAGAGGAACCCTTGACCCTAGACCCTTGTCCCTTACAGGAGCTCATTAAGGAACTGAGGATTTCGGACGCAGGTCAAGGCCTGCATCTTCTGCTTTGGATGCGTTGGCGCGGCTTCCTCCTCCATCTCCTGCTCCTGTCCCGGCAGGTTAAGGGTTTAGAGCTTTGGGTTTCGGCGGGTTAAGGGTTTAGAGCTTTGGGTTTCGGCGGGTTTAGGGTTTAGAGCTTTGGGTTTCGGCGGGTTTAGGGTTTAGAGCTTTGGGTTTCGGGCACCTGAAGCCCTGCGCTACAAAAACCCGGCTTTGCTTTTGTACACGCGAGGACGATTGGCAGGAAAGTTGGATCGTTCAAGCCCAACTACCGCCGACGAGAAATTGGAAAAGATCTCAGACGTGAACAGAGCTCCAAACCGTTTCTACAGCCCAAACGCTGAACCCTAAACCCCCTGGGGCCGCGACTCTTTGCTGCCTGAGCTTCGTGTTTTCCTGAATGAAGCGATCGAGGCCCTCCTGGCAAGGGTATAGGGCTTGGGATTCCCAGAGACTCTAAATCCCTGCCATGAAGGAACATATCAATGAAGCATACTTACTCTTCGAATAGGTAGGGATTACAATGTGCCATTCATAGTACTCCTCCCGATCCTACAAGTCCCGAACAGTAGGAACCTCCGTGATATGAAGGCAATAGATTCACTGGACTTAAGGTGTAAAGACCTCGGCGCTTGCGGAATCCATCCGAGGGTGTACTCGGAAACGGAACAATCAAAACAACAAAGGAAATAACGGCTTCAAGAGCAAGAATACGTCTGGCATGACAACTACGACATCCACTACCACTACCACCACCAGTACCACCACTGCCACTGCTACTACCACTACCACTGCTATATACCATTGCTACGACTGCTACTGCTACTACTACTACTACTAGCCACCCCCCCCCTACCAACCACCTGGCGCCTCAACCCATCGTCATCGTCATCATCAACGAAAATGAGCAGAAGATGCAGGGGCTCAGGCCCCCTATCTGTGACAGCTGCAGAAGTTGCCGATGCTCACTTGCCTTAACTGTCACAAATGCAGGGGCTGAGGCTCCCTATATGAGACAACTGCATAATTTCCCGAGGCTCACTTGCCTCAAATGTCACGGCCGGTGAATTTGCAGAGGCTCAAGCCCCAAAACTGCGACAGCAATTGGAGTTGCAAATTCGACGGGGAAGACAGTGCCAAACCAGAGGTGGTCGGATAGTACGAAAACACTGTAAATACCGTGGAACACGCAGGTGCTGCCAAGAAGGTTTAAACACTCCCAAAACATCAAAGACAAAGATGCCAGCTGTACATGGGAGAAGCTCGCCAACACCCCTAAAGCCCAGACCTCAGCGTAGGAGGGTTTGTCTTTGAAGTGGTGCGTGGTGTTCGAGAAGCTGCCTGTACGTCATCATGCCCCCCCCCACCCCCCCCGGAAGCAACAATGCGGTTAAAGAACGGTGGGCAGCAATGGACTACGAGATGACCTATATAAGTACTTTAAATACCGCGCAAAAAACAAGCTTCCCCCCAACCAATTTCGAGTTTTCGCCGAAAGCCCTCGCAAAGCCCAATGTCGAGTTCGCAAAGTCCAGAGTACAATTGGTGACTATAAGAGATGGTCCGACATCANCCCCACCCCCCCAAAAGCCAGTCCAGAACCGGAAGCTGGAGTTTGCAAAAACACAAGTGAATTTTCAAGCTTCAGAAGATGTTCCTGCATGACGAAAGTACTGTAAATACCGAGTAAAACGGATGTGTGTTACAAGAGTATGTCAGAGAGGTGGTTGGTAGGGGCGGGGCGCCTACTACTGCTACTGCTACTACTGCTACAGCTACTACTGCTACTACTGCTACTACTACTACTGCTACTACTACTACTACTACTACTACTACTACTGCTACACTGCTACTACTACTACTACTACTCCTACTACTACTACTACTACTACTACCACTTCTACTTCTACTTCTACTTCTACTACTACTACTACTACCACTACTACTACTACTACTACCACCACTACTTCTACTTCTAGTACTGCTACTACTACTACTCCTCCTGCTGCTGCTGATGCTACCACTACTACTGCTGCTGCTCGTACTACTGCTGCTGCTCCTACTACTGCTGCTACTGCTACTACTGCTACTACTGCTACACTACTACTACTGCTGCTACTGCTACTGCTACTCCTACTCCTACTCCTACTCCTAATACTCTTATTACTCTTACTACTCTGGCTACTCTGACTGCTCTTACTCTCTCTCTCTCCAGCGCGAACGAAGTCCTCTCGTCCCTGCGTAGCCACCTTGGGCTGAAGCCGGCCATCTTCTGGGACAGCACGACATCATGAGTGAATGTTTTGAGCAAACTGACGTTAACATCTAAAATCGTGTGGTGAGCATACCCGGGCCGAAAGCCCCCAGGAGCAGTACACTCAGGCCTGTACAAAGCTTCGAAAGACTTCTCTGAAGTCCGATGCCATTGCCTCCACACTGCACTATGGCATATAGGTCATGACTAGGCCGCTCAGCTTTGGTACCTGCTTGCGCAATCGTGGGTAGCTGAGCATGCAGAGCCGTTGAGAGCAGAAAGATGCAGCCATTTTCACACCTGATGGCTACATATATGGATCCTTGGTGGCTTTGACCCGACTACTAAGTCTAAAGCCCTGACCTTCAAGGAAACCGGCATCCTCATGTTTAAGTCTCCAATCATCCCGAATATGGAAAGCGCCCAGCAGGTAACGATCACCGCTCCAGGGCAACACTGCATGCAGTCTTCTGGCATCGAACNCTTCAAGGAAACCGGCATCCTCATGTTTAAGTCTCCAATCATCCCGAATATGGAAAGCGCCCAGCAGGTAACGATCACCGCTCCAGGGCAACACTGCATGCAGTCTTCTGGCATCGAACTGTAGGCACGGAGGCTCAATGACGTGTACATGTCCAGGCTCACCGCCCGGCTCAAGTGACGTGGAGCCTCGAGGACCAGATACCCATAGTTCTCCGCCCTCCCATACAGAAAGAGGTATCAGTATGTTATTGATGCAGGCGTGGTTGTTGGAGTCTTTGTGTGGAGCGCTCGGGATGTTGAGACTCAAGAACACATTGGAGAACAGCGCCTCGTCGCATAAGGAGCGGACAATACTGCACAAGAGCCTGACCACCCACACATGGGTTCTGGTGGTGTTGTGTAGTCCAGCCTGGCTGCCGAAAACGAAAGCCCCGAAACATATCGATTTAGGCGAGGAGGGACCTGACACCACTGTTGAGAGCATCCTCTTGGCGGGCTCCATTCGTAGCAGTGTGGTCAAGCGAAACATCGCATGATATGGAACCCACAACGAGTCGAGACAAAGCTTGGCAAAAGAATCAGCCTCGGAGTCAACCGGAGTTTGAACCCAGTCCGAATGTCTGAAGTCCCGGATGGCTAAGCCCTTATGTTCGTCCTCGGAGTGCAAGCTCAGCGATGAAAATGTGGTGACGCATCTCGAGTCATACTGAAGCGCACAAGCGCGAGAATGTCACGTCTGCAATTCTGAACCTGACTGCACGCCCCGGGTGGGTGTTCTGAGGATGTGCTGGGTGCAGGCATGTACGACAGCGTTGCATTGGAGTCAGCAGAAGAAATGGACATGACATCCTCTGGATCTTCCGCCGGGTCTTCCTCCTCAGACTCCAAATGAATCACTCCCTCGGAGTCCCTCAGCTGCCATCTGCCTGTAGAGGATAGCGGCATGTGAAAGGTCCGGGCCGAAGCCCCTAAAAGCAACCCTTCATCAGCGTGACTTCTCAAACCCAGCATCCTTTTCCCTGATTTGAGCAGCAGTATGCGGAAAAGAAATTGCAAGTCCAGCGAGTGCAGCGCATCACGGACCACAAGTCTGCGTGAGCAGATGCGCGGGTGTGCGGGTGCACTCCAGCAGTTCACGACATGGTGTGTCATGTTGATGTCCAGCCGTCATGACCTGAGCAGAGCATTGCACACGCCAGGGTGAAGAGTGCAGACCTGGTGCGAGGTACAGCATCAACTAAGGCATCACTGTTTCAGGCGCGCGTGCGGCACCATCACGCAAGTAGCAGCTTCTGCCACCTGTCGGCCACCCTTGTTGAGGCCATCGGAGGTTAGCAAAATCAGAGGATCAACCTTCGAGCCCATGGCGTATGCAACCACATTACAATCATCCCACTTGACCAACGCCTGTAGCGACGGTACCGCTTTGATTGTAGACCGTGATCACCCCGGACTCAATAGCGATTCTGCTGGAGCTGGATCGCCCGCTGGATCAAATTGGCCAAGGCTGATCTGCCGGGTTTCTCCGGCCTCATGGTCATCGCCAGAAGCTGCATCGCCGCCAGACCAGATAATTCGTGTAGATATTGGCGTAGAGTGCGGGCCTCATCTGACATCATAGCTAGCTGCAGCGTAAAAGCGANCTCCGGCCTCATGGTCATCGCCAGAAGCTGCATCGCCGCCAGACCAGATAATTCGTGTAGATATTGGCGTAGAGTGCGGGCCTCATCTGACATCATAGCTAGCTGCAGCGTAAAAGCGAGGCTCTTTCCCCGCATCTCCTCCTCCACAGGTCGGCTCGGATGAAAACGAGAGACAACCCCAACCTTCTGAACCAGGGTGAGGATCGCCTCCACCGTCGCCACAACCTTTTCGTATGTCGTATGTAAGAGGATCCTTCGTGGCATCAAGCTTGTGCCTCTTGGCCTGCTGATCCCATCGTATGTAGTGCCAGCTGACCGGGTCCGCTTTCAGCCATCCGAGCTGGACCAGACTCTGNTCGTATGTAAGAGGATCCTTCGTGGCATCAAGCTTGTGCCTCTTGGCCTGCTGATCCCATCGTATGTAGTGCCAGCTGACCGGGTCCGCTTTCAGCCATCCGAGCTGGACCAGACTCTGCTGCTGCTGGGAGTCCTGAGTGAGCCTTGTGAGCCTCGTCTTCAACTCCGTGAACAGACATCGTAACAGATCAACTCGCATGGGTGCCTTGACTGCATCCGGGTCCGATTCCTTCAGCTGACGCCACGCAGCCTGGGCCTTGTAGATGGACGGGACGATCGAGGCCGCCACGTCGATGCGAGCAAAGATGACAAATATCATCTCCCTCAGAGCGAGGCGCTGGAGCTGGAACATGTGCTCCCAAAGCTCCTTCAGCTCAAGCTCCAGTTCATCCCGGTGCTTGCCCGAGGACGCCTCATGAGCATGCCAACCGGTGGCCTCCCGTTCGCGTTTCCAGTAGTTGTTGTCTCGCGCCCATTGTCCGCGAGAGCCCTTGCCCGGTGCCGCGAACCGACCCACTTCGCCTTTGCGCTGCCACTTACGTGGTCCGTCCTCCTCAGCCTGGGGCGAGGGAGGAGCAGTGGTCAGACCATCAATGGCCAGGTCTGATCCGAAGGGGAAGTACTTGTCAAAGAAGCCCTCCTCCTCCATCTGCATGATGAGTTCTGTCATTGCAAGGGCGCGGCTGGCTTTTGTAGGCGTCTAGCAAAGCTTCAGCCAGAGCACATATGCATTGGCAAGGTGCTCTGGTTGTAGTGAGGTTGGCACGGATGGAACATGATCATCCGTGTAGTGCCATAAGGTCCCGGCGCCTAGCAGAGCTCTGTAATGTCCGAGGCCATTTGTTCACCTAGATGGACGACAGCGGCTTGCACAATGTAGGGGTGCCAGGAAACTTGCAATCCCTCTGTGAAGACTGGGAGCAGCACCTGATCTGAGAAAGTAACCTTGGCAAAGCTCTTGCCTGCCTCGGTATACCGCCCAAGTTGGACACACACGATGGTCGAAGGCGAAATGAGTGCCTGTACGTCGTCTTCTCCATGCCAAGCGCGAATGACCTGCTGTAGCGTAGAGTCAGTGCTCACGTGCATGCGGATGGGTAGACGGTGATCCTCTCTTAGTCGGACACCATCCGGAGTCTCGCATCTCGTATCCCAGGAGACGTCAAGAAGAGGTTGGGCCTGAAGAAGGGCGTGTAGATACTCCGCAGCATCCTGTTGCCCCGCATCAAAGTCCCACGCAGGTGTGAGGTTCCGAAATCTGAGGCTCTGGAAAAGATGGAATGTGCTTGACCGACCCGCTGCCTTGCGCATCAGAAGAAGTAGGAAAGAAAGCGGAGCAGGTTCGAGATTCGCTCTGTCAAAGACGAACACCAGCGCAAGGAGGCTTGCATTGACATAGCACAAATTGTGCGGGTTCTTAAGTTGGAGCCTGTGTATCCAATGGTCCTCTGCAATGGCTGGTTGGAGGGCAACTGCCGGTGTCCTTCGTCCAAAGAAATCCGTGATTTTCCCACTAAGGTGTTTCGTGACCTGTCCCTGGATCACTGCATCCTTATCTGGACAAAACTCGTTGAGCGAACCTTGTAGGCGGGGTTCGTCCTGTGAAGCTCGATGGGGTGGATGCTTGCCTGACTGTATAGACTGCTTATGGAAAGAGACAGTAATGGGCGAGACGAAGGACTTGTATTTGGGCTCTGCCTCCGTCTTCTTGAACTGTTTGGGCTTGGCCTCCGAGATCTGGTCCAATTCATGACCTAAGGTTTTGAGCATGCGGACAGCGAGGCACTGAAACAGAGCTGAACATTGTCGAGAATGCGCCTTGCTGTCCTTCGCCGTGCTGCCGCAGAATCGACAGGGCCGATGAAAGATCGCTGAAAGGCTGCCCGCTTCTGTCAGGACCTGCTGTTGGCAAAGCCGCCAAGCTTTGCCATGGCTCTGTTGCCAATGTGATTTGATTTTGCTGTGGGACAACACGATTTGACCACATAGCGCGCACTGCTTGGTCAGCTTCTGAAGCTCACTGTAGTGCTGTGGCAAGTCTGAGTTCTGGGCCATGGCAGAGAGCTTCACAATCTCGTAGTACGGTCGTTCCTGCACCAGTGCATCGGCAGGGGGTACTGGTGGACGCACAAGCTCATCCGCCAGCGTGCGCTGATGGAGTTGTTCATGTGTGAGTCCTGAGAGGATGGCGGTCTTGACAGCGATGCAGTTGCCCTGCGTCAAATGCTTGGTCAGAGAGGCCCAGGTAGTGCAGCGTTGGTGACAATACCGACAGATGGGAACCCCGAATAAACTATGTTTAGCTCTGTCGAAGGCGATCTTAGCCGCCTGCACTGCCTGGGGGTGCCGCCGATGAGAATGTTGATGCATTCCTGACATGGAGGAAAAGTACAGCCCGCATGCAGGACACGCAACTTGTTCCGCCGAGGTGATTGGGGTTAAGGATGCGGTTGATGCTGTCGGGAGGTCCTGCAGATGATGAAGGTCTCGAAGGAGCGTCTTTGTTCGCGCCTCCGCCTGAGAAAGCAAAGTCGGTGAGCGACTGAAGTCGTAGACAATGGTGTGTAGCTGACTCTGCATTCGGTTTAAAAGGTTCTCGCTGAGGTCGATGCCCGCACGCGTGAGAACGGACCGGTTCGAGAGGCCATGTTCATGTACCCTGCACACTTTGCGAAGTTGCATGGCAGCTGTGGACATGATGACTTTGAGGGTGGCCTCGGTAATGCCGACGCCGGTAAGCCCGTACAGCAGGGTCGGTATGACACATGTGCGATAGGCCTGTAGTCTGCGACCTGTGCCAAGTGGACCATTCACGCGCAAAACTTTGTGAAGTTGCGAGAAGGTAGCCTGGGCCTGTTGAGCCCGGAATTGAGCCGTCTGCGCCTCGAATCGGCCGTAGCTGAGTTTGGCACCCAGGTAAAGCATGTTGTCCACAACAGGCATGTAAATACTACCCGTAGACAACGGAACCAGAATGCATCGCTTCCCATTCCATTGTTTGATCTTTTGGCGCTGAATCCTTTCCCACTGCCGACCTTTCATAGCAATGATCACCGAGGATTTACTGAAATTCACCGTCATACCACAACCCTGGATAACCTCAATGAGCTTCCCCAGCTGATGCAAAGCAGTGTTGAACTCTTCTTCAGAGTGAATTTCCCAGGACGCATGCTTGTCATCAGCATAAATGGTCAGATGATCCTGAGCCCAATGAACCTTAATCGCCTAGTCGAGTTTCTTGCATAATCTGACAGTTCAAGCCGCATGCACCATTGGTGCGATCGGGCAGCCCTGACGTAGACCTTGTCCCATGACGAGATTTCTGGTGTGTCCCTTATGTCTGATGGTGACTTCGGTGCGCACGTGTACATGAAGGATCATCCGTGCAAGCTCTTCCGGGATGTTGGTTTCCCTCAGGCAGAGCATGATTTCTTCATGCGACAGCTTGTCGAAGGCTTTCGAGAGATCGATGCTGGCCATCAGGCCCCCGACAAGATCCTTCGGGGCCGTCTGCAGCACCCTGGCCGTAACATCGTCTACCTGATTGGCAAGTGTGAGTCGTACCCGGGCGCAATGTTCACTGGCTCGCAGCAGCGCGTCTGTGGTAGAGGCATGCTGACGGTATGCAAACTGAGGAACGGAGGCCAACGCTTTCTGCACGAAGGGGTTTGCATGCTCCTTAAGGATGTAAAGGAAGGCTTTAGAGTCCGGGCCTAGCAATCCTATGGTACGCAAACACGACGGGGATGAGGTGGAATGCCCCGGCTTCGGCAGCCATGCAAGCTAAGTCCTCGCCCATTCCTGCGGCAGTGTAGGAGCTTCATGCGCCACCGTATGAATGGCGATCGTCTCCAGGGCTGACGCAACTTGAGGTGCAACCGCCTTCCAACCCTCAACCGAACCCGCACTATCCGGAACCGCCTTATGATTCGACAACTTCTTGAAAGCGCGCTGCCAATCTGCCGCTCTGAACCAGTTCGGGTTAAGGGGCAAAAGCGGAGGAGGGATCCATGTAGTACCCTTGAAGAGCTGCACAGCATACTGCAGCAAGGCATCTGCCTCCTCGGAAGGGCTCATCAGCCCTCCATTCGCCGCTCTCAAGCATATGCGTCTGCGAAATGATTTAGGGGCCAGCATGCGAATAAACCTGTACTGAGTTCGTGTGTCGTGCTGTGCAGCCGCTTGCTCAACCTGTTGAAGAATATCCAAAAGCTGCTGTCGCTTCCTCTGTCTAGCAATCTTACGTAACTCACGATGCCTGCGCCTCTGCTCAAGCTCTGCGCGGGAGGCCCTAAAGGCCTGCAACATCTGTGTTCGAGGAGGTCTCTCCTTTCGCGGCGCCTGCCACAGCCTTTTTACAGCAGAGTCTACCTGACTAAGTGCCGGCTTCTGGGGGGGCGGTTGCTTAGGGGGAGTGATGGCCTTAACTGCATTCTGGATGTCCTTAAGTTGAGGTCGCGGCTGCGAGAGCAGGACATTAAGGGAGGGTCCGTCATACTCTCTTGGCAAAGTCTTGTGTTGCCTAAACCACGGTGTCCACCTAAGCGGAATGCTACACTGCACCACATCGTGCCCCGCTGAACGCCATCCTGCGATGGGAGCCTGGATAACCCCGCTCCGCTTGGCAATGCTATCCGCGAGTTGCTGTCTAACACAGATGAAGTCAATCTGAGAGCTACCGTTCGGGTGTCTGTAGGTGAACTGTTTGCGACCCCAGGTGTTAAGTGCACACAGCCTATGCAGGGACAACAAATCCACAACCGACTGTCTTGCCGCTGACAAATGAGCATGACTGGATCCGAGATGCACTCCTGGCCCGATCGTTCCCCAGGAAGGTGACAAGGACGCATTGAAATCGCCCAGAAGAGCAACTGAGGACCGAAAAGGCAATGCCGCTAAAGTCTTGTCGACTGCCTTCCAAACCACCTGCCGTTGTTTCATCACGGATTGTTTCTGCTCCTCGTTTCGGAAGGACAGCGCATGCTGGTATAAGTTCAGAATGTCGAGTTGCTGTTTCCCAATATAGCCTCGCCAGTGCATCAGTCTGCCAGGGATCACTTCGGTCCAGGAAATGTCTGCGTTCTGCGCCACATCAGCACGTACACCAAGCAAAACTCCAGCCTGCTTTCCTTTTACAGGGGCGCTGTGGAACAGACTCCAGCCCTCCTGCTGCCACTCTAGCGTCTTTGACCAGTGGGTTTCCTGTATGGCAAAGATTTGAACCTCCTGTTTCGATCTTAGCCAGACAATAATCTCCAGAAAAAGCTCGCTTGATAGCCCGCTCGCGTTCCACGTTAGCATGTGTAATCTGGGAACTTCCTTCGCCGGCCTCTGACGTGCAGCTTCCGGTTTGAGCACAGGGTACACCGGTCCAATGTTCAAAGCACGTCCTCTGTAGCTTGTCTCTCCAGTTCTCGCTGCTCTCTTTAGGGCTCTTCTGTATGATCGCTTGCGGACACGAATGGCCGCAGCTGTGGTTGGCTTCGATGCCTCATAGTTCGCCTCGGCTGAGGCTTCAGTGGCGCCTGAGGCTGCTACCACAACCCTCGCGCCAACCAGATCGGAAGTTCGAGATCTCGACTCTGTAGAGTCTGGTACCTGGACTTGGGACCAGGGCGAGCGGATGCCAGCTGAGTAAGATGATGAAGAAGTAGGTTCCGCGTCGGCATCGTGTTCGATAAGAGGTCTAGTGGACAGGCCTGATTCGTCTATCCTCTGCATTNCTTGGGACCAGGGCGAGCGGATGCCAGCTGAGTAAGATGATGAAGAAGTAGGTTCCGCGTCGGCATCGTGTTCGATAAGAGGTCTAGTGGACAGGCCTGATTCGTCTATCCTCTGCATTTCCGATGATCAAGATGACTGCAGTTGCCAGCTCACTTGGATAATTTCTAGCTGTGAAAAGAAGGAGTTTCTCCACAATGTGCGGCGGCAAAATCTGCGATGCCTCCACTATCAACTCTGGCAAGGTGAGCTGATCCAGCAGCTGATGCAGGAGTGCGTTCGCCCACTCTATCACTTCGCTGTTCAGAGACTGAAGAAGAAAATCTGCCTCATCTAGAATCCAAGAGCGAAGGTGTACCGTGCAGTCGAGGGCCATGATCCACTAGACCCTTTTTGAACCGCTCGTGGCGCTTTCCTCCTACTCCTACTCCTACTACTACTACTACTACGACTATTCATTCCAATCGCAGCCGGTCGCTCAGCCTGGCGTCAGGTACATGGCAGTGCTTTGCACCGGTGCTTCAAGAGCACTAGAACCATATGGGCAAGTCCCGCTACGAATAGCTGCAAACTTGCGACCTACTCAACTTGTCAAGAGATTGTGCATGATTGCACTAACAGGTCTCAGCGCAGCACTGGGTGCCGGGCGAGAGCTGGTTGTAAAAAGTTGGATCAGTGTGGTATAGTGCGCTAGCCATCAGAGTGCTCGTCTGTACGAGATGAATTGCTTATGATGTACACTGTACAAGCTAGTGCAGTTTTGCACGAGTGGCCCCGGGGGCGCACTTAAGTGGCCGGAGATGGCTCACTGACGCAACACTCACTGGGCTTCGGCCGGTAGAGCGAACTCTAGGCGTCTCAATGTGCTGGTGTGTTCNTTTTGCACGAGTGGCCCCGGGGGCGCACTTAAGTGGCCGGAGATGGCTCACTGACGCAACACTCACTGGGCTTCGGCCGGTAGAGCGAACTCTAGGCGTCTCAATGTGCTGGTGTGTTCTGGGCTGAGATCAGCCACGGCCTTGATGGTGTAAATGGCAATGGTGATGCGGTGCCCTCGCCATGGGCGTGTTTCGTGCCATTGGTGTGGGTCGAAGGTGACTCCTGACAGTGTGAGGTTCTGCACGGATCCATACATAGTGCCATCCAAGGAGGGGCAGTGGCCTGTGGTGGATTGTAGCCATAGGCCGCCTCCAGCGAAGGACGAGCAAGGTAGTACCACATTGCTGCTACCTAGGGCATTGTTGAGGTCTCTGTGAGCCCTCATTGAAGTATTGCGTTGGAGCACGAAGCTCGTAAAAGTCACATTCGTGCACGAACGGATATACTTGCAGATCAGAAGGGTGACCCAGGGCNTCTGTGAGCCCTCATTGAAGTATTGCGTTGGAGCACGAAGCTCGTAAAAGTCACATTCGTGCACGAACGGATATACTTGCAGATCAGAAGGGTGACCCAGGGCAGCAGGGTGGTGTTCCGGCGTATTCCAGATAGTGGGCCTTGAGAGTAGGCTGTGCAAATTTTTCTGAGTTTTTTGAAGCTTTTTTGGAGCACAGGCTGCTTGTGCGTCCCCCACATGCGGCTGCCCCGCTGCGCTCACTGTGCTGACCTGCAGAGCAGAACAAGATAG
>BGNK01001759.1:805-128958 GCA_003297005.1 Symbiodinium sp. clade A Y106
TGCCCAGTACTTTCCCAGACCGTGGTCTCTGCATGCTGCAATTTCTGGCATAAGGTCCACAGGTAAGCAATGTAGTTCATCGCATTCGAGCGGCAAGTGCAAGCCAGAATCTTCACAAACAGCTGCAGATTCAGTTGGCTACCTGTTAGCTCTCTCACTCTCCCCGCTTTGCGTTGCCCAAGCAGCTGCATGGAGGAAGCACCACATGAGCCCCCCCCCACCCAAGTCCATGCAAAGTCGCTTTCCGAGGCCTGTATTTGAGCCTAAACTCTTCAGACCCCCTTCATCGGTCTCAGGTCAAAAGCGTACTGGACCGACTAACTAATACCTCAGGGGGGAGCCAGATGGGGTGCTCACCCTCGACATGATCCGCGAAGCCATGCGCTCCGAGCTCAGTAAAAACAGACGAGCTGGGGCAGGCGGTGGCAACGGTCCGAGAGGAAGTGGCACTCTTCGGCAAGCGCGTCTACAGCATCGAGGCAGGGGTCACGAAGCAGATGGAAAGCACCAACAAAGTGCTGTCCATTGTGAGCTCAAGCCCTTCACCCCCAGGCCTTTCGTGAATCACAGGCGGAATTCGAGAGCCGCTTGCCGGAAGACCAAGCCGCCTCCGACACACTTCAGAAGGCGCACACCATCCTCCGCCAGCTCGACGTCCCCCTATTTTGAGATGTTCGTCCCGGGGCTCAAGAGGGGGTACGCCATCATACCCCTGATTCCAGAAGGGGGGAAACAGAGGACCAGCGCCGGGAGGACGTCCAGGCCACGCTGCAGAAAGTGCGCCACGGGGGCAACACCGGAAGGTTTGGATGTCTCTGTCTCAATCGGCGGACACAGCCAGCAGCTCTGGGGCACAAGCAAGCAACCCCACGAACCAAGCAGCACGGCAGCAGCAGCCCCACACCGCAGGCACCGGGGGTCAGCCACGCCGTCGGAGAGCAGCCGGAGGTCCATAGAGGGAACGCTCTCCACTGGCTTCTTGTGCTCGCAGAAAGCCAAGAACAACGCCCCCGAACTGCCCAGCAGGGAAGACTACTACTTAATTGCACTACAGGGCCCTGCCCCACGGGGCCTGGGCAGCGCACCAGACCTCGACGATAGCGCCGAGATAGTTGTCGGCACAGCAGGAACGAACGGCAGTTCGCGAGAATCCGACAGCGACGTCTACTATGGCGAACTACTGTACGGGGGCGACACAGCCCTGTTGCTGCTGCCCGGACAGATGGCTCCTCTTCGTGATGATGTCCCTGCCTCTCGGGGACCCGCGTGCAGCACATCTCGTGTGGCTTCATACTGGACCTGCCCAGAGGAGCTCGAGTGTGGAGCCACAAACCAGTTGTCGGCCCGCAGCAATACTACTATGACTGCATAGAACATGGGTGGTGGGGGCCAGAGGTAACCCGCGAGGCCTGCCGTCGGTGGGGGTGAACAAGCCCATACACTGGTGGGAAGAAGTCGCTCTCAGCCTGTTGCCTGAACCACGCACCCTTATGTGGGGAGCTCAGAGCCACAGCAAGATGATGGAGATGCTTCGGAGCATGAATGGCTGAGCGAAGACGCCACCGACGACGCTGAGCAGGGGGAGATGCACCGCAGCAAAAAGACCAGACAAACCTCATGCAGAAAGCCCTCCAAGCGGGGTGTCGCAGTCGCCACGTAGTGCCTGAGAGGTGCGAAGCCATGGCCTGGTCAAACTCATCACAGCGATGAGTCACACTGCTGAGGCTGGGCTGCAGCAGCGAGCGGAGGAAGTGCTTTTGGCACTCGACCCGAACGGCCCCAATGGCATGGGGAATCCCATGAGAGCCAACAAAAGGCTCCGCCTCCCGAATGCTTTCGGGGAAGTTGCACTGACGAGGAGCTCCCATATCGACATGTCAGTTGTCAGGGCTACGGTGGAAACAGGCTTCGCGAACTGCAGCTGGACCTTGGCTCGTAAGGTGGTCTCCACGGCGCCCTGGGGGGAGATCGCTCTTGGCTGTGTGAGACCTGGTGCAAGTCAGAAACCTCATGGGGGCCATCCTAGAATGCATCCAAACGAGCGAGCACACCGTGGTTGCCGTTGACAGCTAGGGGGAAGCGGAGACGCAACAGATCTCCGCAGCTGAACCAACCATGCTTGAAGAGGGAGAGCGCGAGGGGACAGCGCTGCAGCATGAGGGGGAGACAGCGGTCGCCGACACACTGCTGCAACCAGAGAAGGATGCGGGGGGGAGCCACCCGGTGCCGCAATTCTCTGGCACCTCCGCGAAGCTATGGCAAAGGTGGACGTGCCCCTCTCGGCGGCGCTCGACGGGGGAGCCAAACCAGTCAGCAGGCCCACCTTCGAGTCCTTCCGAAGAAAAACCCACCGCCCAAGAGATAGTCGCCCACGAGATGGACGAGATGCTCCGGGCAGAAGAGGAATACTACGGAAGGACTGCACGCCGCCGTCTGCTGAGCCCGGAAGGCAGCCGTAGGAGTAGGGGGTAGCGAACCTCGAGCCACAGGGAGGGGAGGGGGGAGGGGGAGTTGGCGACCACACGGAGGGAGGGGGACACGAGTGGGACAAAGTCTGGCCAGGGGGCGCCCTTGTTGGAGACATGAATATGTAACATGCCTTGTGTAGCGTCGCGGCCTCAGAGTGCTGTGTCTCTGTTTTGTCTGTCACAGAGCCCTCGCTGCTAGTGCAACAGTCACCCTGAAGTGTGTAGTGCTTGTGAAAGACAGTGTACAGTCGGTTTTGCCACAATGGGGTACGCAGTGTCGTTCGATAGCAGCGCTACCGCTGTTGTTGTCGGGGGGACCCCCTGCTGGCGGGGCTCGTTCGGGCCCCGGGCTTCACAGTTGCAGTCCAGAACCAGCCGGTTTGACGGCTTCAGCCTCAAGCTCCAGGCGGGTTGGGGGACCATAGGTTTAGCAGGTTTCTGTGGGGGAGCCGGTGTCTGAGACTGAGTAAGCCCGTTGTGTCGCTCCGCCTAACATCCCAGTGCGCGGTAACGCGCGGGGAGGGCAAAGACTTGTTCTGTGGTTGCGTGGAAGAAGAGCCTCCTCGAGTGAGCTGGTTCACCTCAGACTGCGAGACAGTGCGCATTCGTGCGCGGGGAGAGTTGAGCGCCGTGCCTTTGCTGTGTGCAAGAAAGAGAGAGAGAGAGAGGGGGAACTCAACTATCGTTTTACACTCCCACAAAACCCCGTAAGAAATGGGGGGCCATGTGCCCGGGGGGTCTGAACGCCCCTCATGCCCTGCAGAAGAAGAGAGAGAGAGAGAGGTAGCTCCCTCACCCTTCACCCTTCCGAAAGAAAGGGAGAGAGAGTGCAGCAGGGAGAGAGCAATCAGGGCACTTCGCACATGCTGGCGGGTCATGTTTGAATTATCCCGGTCTCCTGAGCACTTCACATTTTGCAGGGGGTGACGAGAACGATCGTGGCGACAACAGAAACTGCCTTCTCAGGCATTGCCACCTCATGGGCATTCATCCGAAGTCCGGGCAGAGGCCACAGGGTGTGACATACGTATGATTATACATTCTGCTCTTGCTCGTTGGCTGTCGCATCGAGTTTCTGCAGGTGTGCTTTCGTGTACTACAAGACGCAGGAGTCTGCGCAGGACTGCTGCATGTACGTTTTGCAGCAGCAACCTTCCTGACTTGAGGGAAGGAGGGAAGATGGGAATCTCCCCTGCAGGACGCCATCAAGGTTTTAGACAAGATCTACAAGATCAGAGAAAATGCCCCCCACCCCATTCAGGCCGGGCACCAGCTTGAGCGAGGCTGACGCGTAGACGCGTTCACCTGAGCGCCCTACCCTGCAAGAGTTTGTGAAGGTCCGATGGGCGAACAAAGACAGCCTGAAGTCCGCTCTCGGCCACGAGCTCACTAGTGCAAGCTCGGTCAGCCAGTCACAGCCAAAGCCAAAGCCCGTCTCTCCCGCCAGGAGCATGCCCTGAACTTGCCCTTGTTTGCCGCATTCCTGCAGACTGCAGGGGACATCAAAGGAGTCGGGAAGGGCGACTGGCCTACAAGCCAACGACCGGACTGGGCAAATAGTTCCAACCTCAGTGGTGGCAAGGGGGCAGAGATGAATGCATCTCCCTGCAAGGCTTAGGCGGGCATCAGCATGCCGATCATGCCAGTGCCGGGGGGTGGATCAGTGCGAGCGTGCTCTCAGGCAAGGGTGATGATTACTGGACCAAAGGCAGAGGTGACCACTACGGAAAAGGCTTTGGCCTCACCTGTGACTGACTCTTGTTTTGATATGCCACTGTATCGTTGTAGAGGCGCATGGGTTGGCAAGGGCAAGGAGGGCAAGGAGAAGGCAGCTTTATTCATTCGAGATCTCTGTGAGGCTTGAGACCAGCTCCCCTGTCAGGGGAAGTCCTGGAGCAGCTGGGAGGCCGTATCTTACGCACACGCCCCCCCCCCTCCCCCGGTCCCGCCCCATCATCTCAGAGTCCAGGACACATCTTGGAGCTCTTGGCCTCAGGGCAAGGCCGCCTGTGGTGAATGCAAGCTAGGGCTAGGGGCTTTAGGCTTTAGCTAAGTGTTGAACCGGCCGCGGAGTGGGACTTACGTGTTGTGCTTTCGTAAGCTTGTCGTAGCGTTGTCGGCTTCTGGAGACGCAGGTTGGCTCGGATGTTTCTAGCCCTTCTTCAGCCATGTACATGTGTGGCTGAAGAGCAATGCTGCAACACGGAGAAGCAGTTTGTTCTGCAGATGGGTTTCCTTACGGATTCTTGTTTGGACACCGGCTTTATGATTGCCACGCACGGTCGGAACCACACATCGCAGGAAGCAGAATTGGAAGATGCCTCCCCCCCCCCGCCGGATGAAGTGAAGCACAGCTCCTGCAAAATCAACCCCTGGTTACACGGGTTACGGTTTGATGATCGGAGCCTCTGTTACAAATGTCGCACGGTTTTCATGACCATGTTCAGAACTCTCTCTCTCGCTCTCTGTCTCTGGGTTTGGTTTGGGGGTCATCACGTCACAGTCCCCTTTTGTATGTTGCATCTGCAAGGAGAAGGGGTGGTACGACTGGGGCAAAGGTTGGGACAAAGGAGGTGGCCATGCCCTTGGTTGCGACTACAGATGTCAATCCGCAACTTAAGTCTAGGCATTGGCTGCTTGACATTCCTTCGCTTAGGTTGGGGTGGAAGTTGGGATCGGAGCAAAGGCAGCTGGCAAGGCCAGTTCAGGGCGTGTCGAGGGTCCGACCGTCCTCTGGTGTGGCCTGTGAAGGGGGCACTCGCCAGAAATGTAAGAAACAACAGCACGCAGATCATTTGCTTGCAGGTAATGCCTGGCTAGATGATGACTGGAGTCAGCACGCATGCGTACTGTGTGCCTTTTTGTCACGTGTGTTCTGCAGTGTTGCATCTTTGCCTAGCTCGCAATCAGCCCACAGCAGAGCATGCGCACATTGCGAGGTCATCACAACGGCCATGGCAAAGGGAGAGATGGAGCCTGGAAAGGAATCGGGCTCGGCCTTTCACCACTTCCCACATTCTCGGTAGACTCGTATTCCCGACGAGCAATTTTTAAACTGTCATGACATCACAAATCTGAGGCACCCGGCAAGAGCCCAGTCCGCGCCTGATGACATGTTTGTGGCTCTTCAGGGGTTTTGCCGGCAAAGCTTCAAAAGCCCTTTTCAAAGTTTCTTCTTGTTCAGCGTCTGCTGCGGTTGCTCATCCAGCCCCCACCGTTGGAATAGACATGATTGGGGGGGCAGGAGCCCCACTCCGCGCCAGCAGCTTTCTCTGTTTTCATGTACCCCCGGTGAATAAGTCGGGCTTAGTGGATGCACGAGCACAGCGGGATCGGTGGGTGTTTGGGGTCGTGCAGGCACTCTGTATTGTCACATGTGGTTGGTGGGTTTGTCGTTTATGCTGCAAGCATGCCAGGGTGTTTGCATACGGCATACGGGCTGCATTGACGAACGCAAGAGGCGGGGCAAACGTAATGTGTACTGTGCTGTTAGAATCTGTTAGAACACAGCGAGTGCATAAAAGAAACTTCGCAAGACCCGAATCCGAGGAGTTCTGAGTGCTCAGGATTAGATCCCACAGGCACCAAGCTGTATGTGGCCAACCTCCCGGAAGACATCCAGGACCTTTCTCGGCCGGTTCTCTTAAAGGCTCCGGTATGATGGTGCCATATGGTGCCTCCCTTTGCACAGTTCGTGTTGTGAGCCGTTGGTCTAATATAAAACTAAAACTCTAGCGTAGCTTGTCGTGCTTGCGAACTACTGGCGGCTCCCCAGAGCTCATGTAATTGGCTTGATGCACTTCTGAATGGCCGCAATCTCAGAAGAACAGCGCCGGTCTGTGTGAATTGTTGCTCATGGAGAGGGGAGCAGTGGCCCGGTGTCGATGCCGATGCACCGTTACAAACATTAACGCGATACGCACATCGCATTATTTGTCCTTCGAAGGAGAGCGCGATCGAGTATGTCTTTGGCACTTATGGTACGGATGCAGCCTCAGATCCGGGAAGGGACAAGTCGGTGGCAACTTGGGATTGGGCTTCGACGCTTCGAGGTCGAGAAAGTGCATCTCATGACCGGCAAGGTGAAGCAAGGAAGTGACAGCCCCAGCGATGTGTGCGATGAGGATACGCCGAAAGCCTCGCAGAGCGCGCAGAGCGCGCTTGCGCTTGGGCGATTTATGTTCGGCTTCTCTCCGAGTCCGAGGTATATCGGCCTTTGTGGAGTACGGCGACTCTGAGGAGGCCCAAACGAGCGCTGCATGAATCGCGTCGTGCGCTCTTTTTCTCCATTGAGAAAAGATGCTTAGACTAAGCGGTCAAGCTCTCGTCTCAGTCGGCACTATCTGGTTCACCGGCGCAGGCAAGCACCGCAATTATGTCCTTGGACAACAAGCAGCTTGATGGAGAAAGTTGTGTTGCATCCTACACGGGATTTGTAGAAGCACGTTCAGCCACGTCGACGGCCCCTGGAACACACCGCATCAGGTACGAAATTAGAAAAGGGTACGGGCAGGGACCTCAGTAAAGCAATGGCAAATGCACAGGCTGCACGGGAAGGACCGGTGGCTTGCGTGTCTCAAACAGTTTACAGAACATGTCTTGCAGGCCTCTTCAGGTCCGGCTAGCCAATGCTCCTGCCTCTTCTGGCAAGGGCAAGTCCTATCGCGCGCGCCCAGACGGCAATTCAGAGATCACTTCAGATGCAGATCTGTTTACTTCAGCCATCAGCAGATGTCGACCACGTCGCAGGCAATGTCATGTCCGGGAATAGATTTATAGACGTGGTGGGATTAGAATTAAAGCATGTTCCTGCGATGACGCCTGCATTGCTGTGCCAATGCCATGGCCAGATGCCAAGGTGACGGGGCATAAGCTTTGCAAGCTGCTTGGCTCTCTGATTTTCACACTACAACAGCAGCTGGGCCTCAGATACTGTACTGATGAAGCATGGGAGCATCGCATCAAGCACGCGCTATAGGCGGCCCCTGCTGAAGAAGTGCAAGATGTCCACGTGCGTGCATTCATCGAAGCCTTCGCGCACTAATCATTCAAGCTTGGAGAGGATCGATTAAGGTTAAAGGGAACGAACAAAGGCTGAGAAAAGTACCTGCCACATTCGTGGTCCCATCATTGAAGGCTTCGGCTTGACGTTCATGGAGATGCCATGCAGTGCCAGAAAATCCAGCTCCTGCCGAAGCTCTCAGACAGCTCAGATAAAGTCAGCGGTCATAATGTCCAAAACGCTCCGGCTAACAACCACCTGGTCTGTTCAGCAGTGAACATCCCCAATGATTTGGTTTCTTTTCTGAGAGCTTGGCGCAGATTATTTGCCGATGTTTCCGATGTGTCACTCCGAGACGCGTATCGGATCCCATGCAGTAGTTGCCGCGCAACGGTACCAAAACCGAGCACCACGACCTATTCAGCTCAGGGGAGAAATGCCGTTGTATGCACGCACTTAACCGACCGCGAGAGATAAAAAGCGTAATCAGCGAAACCAGATGCACAAGAGATGAGAGGGAAACAAGCGAGCCGCTGAGTACAGATGTATTCAGCGAGCGGCGAGATGCACAGGCCCCCTGGCAAATTTGCATGGGTCTGTCGCGCCGTGTCACCCGCCATTTAGGCAAAAGGAGTATGTGCCCTCATGCACATCTCCAGCGATTCGCATCGCACGGTGCGGCAGCCAGGCCATAAAAGAGTGCTGTCGCATTGGCGATACGATGAGGTAATGGCGTTGAGTTGCGGTTGTAATTGTAGAAATAGCTTGGCAGAAATGTAAGTTGTGATTGTGGGTAGAGTTCTGTTGGCACATGTGTACTGGTATCGTTAGAACATACTTGTTACCGCAGCTGTTGTCTTTGATGCTGTTCCGCTGTCACGGAGGCGGTGGTTTGGGGTGGCATCGGTTACTACTTTGGCCCATGGGTGGGTTGTCCAAGACGGTTGCGGGCGAAGTCGGCTGCGGCCGAAATCTGCAAATGGATCAGGTGAACTGGAATTTTCACGCTACAATCACTGCAAGAAGGTAAGTATGCTTGAAATTGCGTGCATCTGGGCGTGCTAAGGGGTCTAAATGGTAGCTTGCGGTTTGTAAGGCATGCCCTTTCGAGCCTGCACAGAATGTCTCGCAAAAACCATGCCGTTCCAATGCTAGCAAGAGGCCGAAGCCGTGTTTCACCAAATGACGAGGTTAGGCGAATGTAGTTCGGAGTCGCCGGGCAGCGGCTGCTCTAGAGGCCGCGCAGCTCTTTCTTGTTCCCAAGTTTTGGTTGACTGAACGGGCTGACCTGGTTTGAGCTGTCGAAGGTTCAGCCTCACTGCCATGAGGTGGCGAGGGCCGCCGCAATTCTATGTCAAAACGCCCCTAGCCTCGCAGTAGTTGCTACGCAAAATGCATCACCTTATTCCGAAGGTATAGGAGCGCCGGAGAAGCGAATCTCGAGGCTTCTCGTTCTCTTTGTCTCGCGCTGTTCGACTGCCTTTGCTGAGACTACAGTGAATGGTTGCGCCTCGGCTATCAATTGCTTGGGCATGGGGCATCGAAAAGCCTGAGCTTGTCACTGTGACTAACACACCTTTCTTTGGTCTGCCGTGGCTTGCCCAAGCGAACTGTGGCGTGTAACGCTGCTTTGTAATCGAGGCCTCTGCAAAGAATCGTGGAGATGCTAAGCTGCACTTGATGTGAGGAATGCACGATCTGTTGCCCAAGCTCTGCCGAGGTTTTCTTGGACCCTTGGCCGCAAGATGTGAACAGGGAATCTGGGGGCCTTGATCTCTGCAGCATCGAGAGCAAACCCTGAGACTTTCGTAGGGTTTACAGTTTACCCTGTCGGGGGAAGATCGCTACATTGCAGGCTGTGAAATGAAGTCCAGAAGGTGATGAGCTTGCAGAAGGTCAAGAGGCAAGGCAAGAAGAATCTTCTTGCACTTTTTGTTATCCCGAAGTCTTCGAGGCCTTGGAGCTCAAACCCGGATCAGATATATGCATGCGAGTCGGTGTGGGCCGTGGAGCACGGCAAGAGTAATCTGCGTGGACTGAGGTGACCACTGTTCGACCTACTGTTGCAATCCTGACGCTTTGCTGAACCGCAGATGTTGCGCATTCACCCCTCTTTTTCTGCGAAGAAATGTGCTCAACGTGAGAAGCAGATTTCTAGCCGGCGCTGACAGTCAAGCTTCAGCTGGAGTTGGCTGAGCCCTCTGTGAATCTCTTTGAATTCTCCATCGTACATTGAGCCTGCAATCCAGCAGCCATGCCTTGCAAAAGGACAGCGATCCGGGCGGAAAATGGTGCTTCGTGGAAGACCAGATGTGCGAAGGTGATACATACGGTTACTGCCGGACCACCACGACTAGTCGGATCTGTGGTCGCAAGCCAGGGGGCGAGGGAGAGAGTTCTTCTTTACTTTCCTATGTTCGTGACGTCAGGACCCCGTCACGAGTGCTCAGGGTTCGCCTGTGAGGGGTCAGATCCTTCGAGTGCACAAGCCATGGGCCATGTCCAGTCTCAGGTCTCTGACATCGACAAGTACCACCACAACAACCACAACACTCCAGACAATCAGTTCTATCGCCTCAACAACGACGAGCATCTCCGGCACCAGAACAACCAGCAGTATCACAGCCACCGGAACCACCACCAAGGCCACCGCCACCTCTACAACTTCTACTGGCACCGCTAGCACTAGCGCCAGCACCATCACCCCTTGCACATCCACGAGCAGCAGCAGCACCACCACCCCCACCACCAGAGCCCCCACCAGCACTACCTCCGCTGCCAGCACGTCCAGCACCGAGACAGCTACCTCCACTGCCAGCATCACAGGCACCAGCACCAGCACCAGCACCAGCAGCACCACCATTACCAGCAGGACTACCATTACTGGCAGCACCACTACCACCAGGGCCAGCATCAGCACCACCACCAGCACCAACAGCCCCACCATTACCACAAGCAGCACCAGCACCACCAGCAGCACCACTACCACCTGCGCCAGCGGTAGCACCAGCATCAGCGACACCGCCACTGCCACCAGCACCAGCAGAAGCCTCAGCAGCACCACTGCCACCGTCACTGCAACTGCCACAATCCAGGGCGCCACTGCTGCGACCACCACCACAAAAACAAAAACCACAGCCAGCAGCAGCAGCAGCACGATCACCACGGCCACGGCCACGGCCACCACCACCACCACCATCACCACCACCACCACCACCGTCACAACTAGCAGAACTAGCAGTGGCACAGCGACAGCAGCAGCAGCAGGAATGACAACGATGACGACCGCGACCACCAGTAAAAGTTTTTTAAGTACCACAGGCACGGCACAAGTTGCGCTCACAGCAAGTGCGACGACAACCAGGAGTGTGACAAGTTCCACACGCGTGACAACCACTGGCTTTACCACTTCTACTGGCACCAGCACAAGTGCCACTACTAGCACCACAAGAAGCAATAGCCGTGCCGCCAGTGCTGCCACCACCACTGCCACCATTACAACTAATCTCACCTCCACAAGCACTACAATGTCCATGGCAACCAGCACTGTCAGCAATTCTCCGAGCTCGACAGCAGACGCGAGCACGTCTGTGTCTGTGTCGGAAGATTCAGATGATCGTGCGGCCGCGTCGACGTCGAGGGGCAACAACCGCACAGACACAACCGAGGTGGGCGGCATGTGGGGATCTTTATTCGTGGCATAGCCGTAGTGTGCAGATAATTGTATCAGATCATTGAGGTATGCCATCATGGCTCGTCCTTGTGATGCGTGTTTGCCATGATTTGAGCAGGTTTCAACCTCCGTTTGGAAACTCGGCTGCGATCTCTGTATGCTTGTTTTACGCGCATTTAGACCCGACTTGGTGCTGTGGCGGACATGAACATAGGACCATGTCGGTGAATTGGTGAATATATATTTGCTAGCCAAGGACCGCCTGGCCGATCACCGTGCAGCACCCCCGGATCATTCAGTTTCCTAGTGTCTGCCGACATGTCCTAACGAATCGCTTGTTTTGGCGAGGTCCTCGTGCGTAGTGTTGCAGCTTTCGCATCCAGCGGCTTGACTTTGGCAGTCGGAGAGCGACAAGATGTCTAGGATGCACTTGCGAATGGTGGAGCATTTTGGCAGGCGGCGTCCTCTGCGATTCTAGCAGCTCTTCGTTGGGCTGTGGCGGAAGTCGCCGGTGTTGCCGAGGCAAGGTCCGGTACGATTTGTGCATTTTGTGCCGTGGGTCTTCCATGACATGCTCTGCAGCGCAGGAACAAGTCTTTCTTTCTGTCGAGGGCATGTCGGCAGCTCAGTCTGTATCATCGCACTTCGATGCGGAGAGATCTGGAGCTTTGCGGCTATGGCATTCCCAGCGGACCCTTGCGTGCTGCACTCCCTCGGCTGTGAAGAGCAGGGAGACAGAGACCGGCGCGAGACGTCAAGCCCGATCGGTAGGGGAGCAGAAGACACCCAAACATGATACACCGGTAAACCGGGACAACCAGTGCACGTAGCTGGTGGGACTCGCTCAGGCTTGGAAACAAGCAAATCATTAGTTTCAGGCTTTTCAATCAGTTCAGGTTTGCTGATTGTGGACGTCGACTTCAGCAAGAACTCGTCAACAGGTCTGAGGTTGTCACCGGCAGCGGGCTAAGTTCTGTGCTCACCTGCCAGTGAAAACTGTGTGTTGCATCGGATCGGACAAGTGCAGCCAACAGGTTACGAGATCCGCATACCGAAGTCTGCAGCGCTGGACGACAGCTCCGAAGAGATGGCGGAAAAGGCGCCTGCGTACTGCAACACATGTGGGCTCCTCCACATACCCTGCAGCTACATACACCGACTCCGGAACGGATGTGCGCGGCATACTTGTCTCTTGTGCGGAGAAGCAAGTTGCTCGGCGCCAAAGGCAACCGAGCTACTCGTATTCATGCGGTCCCGGGGCTTGCGGTGCTCAACATCCACTCCGCTACAGTACCCTCGCAATTCCAAGACCTGATGGATCCATTTCGTCAGAATTGTACTCATCATTGATGCGTCGCTTTCCAGGAGAGTAGACACAAGGCTGCAGCTATGTGGTCGCAGAAGTAAGTCAGCTGTTGCTCGGTCAGCATCCACACACAGCTGCTTGCCAGGTCCGCGCAGCCGCTCCGGAAGGAATTCTGCAACAGATACTGTGAGAACTGGCGCCCTGAAGACGCGCGTAGACTTCTTTATTCACTCCGAAAACTTTAGACCAAGGGAGTCTTTTAAACCTCAACCTCAATTCGTGTTGAAACTTCAAGCCGTGACGTCAACCGCGACCGTGTCAGGTTGTTCAAAAGTGTCTTGGACAATGGCACTGCCTACGAGTATTAGTGAGCATTGCTGCAACGACCAACAGCTGGGGGGATCTACATCTTCGGGGCATGTGCCTGTATACGTGCTCGACGAAAAAGTTTGTCATGAAATACGCAGCGTCATGCTCTTTGCTTTCTGGTTTTGAAAACCTTCACCAAATCAGCACCGGCCAAGTTGTCCCACACGTTCTCTCTGGTGCTGGCAAGAATGACGTCAGCCTTGAGAAGCTGCAAACAACCTGAGCCAAAGTTAGACATCTTCAGAATCTTTACAACTCTCACCGTGAGCACAAAAGCACCAAATCTAGCTTGCACAGACAGCAGGTGTAAAGTGAGTTGCTCGGTGTTTAGCCACTAATTGGAGGCCAATCTTGCGCACATCTCCAGTTGCAGGTGCGAGCTGCTCTTAGCAGCGCGACGAAGACAGACATGGCGACGAAGCTCAAAGAGGCCCCACTGCGCTTTCGCGACCGACGGAAGTAAAGAGCTTGCGCCGCAAGAAAGGCCTTTCTGTCACAGCCGGAACTGGCAGAAGTGGCCGTCATGGTGTCCATGATGGGCGAGCCGATACTGGAGTTTCTGCAGACAACTCTGGCGGAAGAATTGTCCAGCAGCGCAGAATCGAAGTATCCCAGTGCCCTGGCTGCTGGTTCGTGCAGAGGGGCGGAAATTTGTTAATTTCTGGTTTAAAGGTTCACAGTAGGCGTTTGAGGCCGAAACCATTTCTACGTACGAGCGCAGCACTCAAGGGTGTGTGTGGAGCTCTTCCTATTTTCCTGAGCCTCGCTGCCAGGGCCCCTCTACTTCTCGCCTTTTGCGCATACGCTATCGAGCAAGCAGCAAGTGAGAAGCAGCAAGATGTTGCTCAACCATTCTGGCAACCTCTTCACACCATGACTGCCCCGACATCTCAAGAAAACCTGTCCTATCTCCCTTTGGTAAGCTTTGGGTTTGGATGATGTTCAAATGCTTCTTATCCTCAGCACTGTAATGTTGGTTGGAATTCTTGGTCGTGTTGTGGCGTTGCTCTGTTGTGGCTTTCGGGTGGTTTGCTTCGGCTAATGTCGCCTCGTCCCCAGATGAGGTCTCGTGCCAGAGGCCGTAACAATTGGCAGCGCAAGTGCTTCGATTCTGGCAAGCGTTGCTCTTATTCTTTGCGCCTCAGTCGCACACTTGCACTTTTGGCGGCTCCCTCGGCCGTGGAACATCAGTTCTAGCTCATATTCCCACCCTCATGTCGCTGCGTGCGTTGCTTGGCAATATTGTTGATCAGTAGAAGGGGGGCTGTTGTCGCAGTGCAAGCTGTATTGCGGTTAATTCTTAATGAGTTTAAGCTGTGGCGGCCAACGGATCAAGACTGGTTGGCAATGTATGCACCGCAGAGAGCTCCAGGCCACCGTCACGGTATTAAATGTTTACAAACATGCTTTAAGTTCGTGGGCTCATCCTGGATGGCTTGCCGCATCGATTGTTGATGTTTGGACCAGGGCTGGCTGGATAAACACTGCACGAAGGTTGGCGACGGAGAGGCAAAACCATGGAGACTCCAACGTGCCGTCGACATGGCGGACAAAGTTCAGCCTCGGGGCTGCAGCTCGGGGCGCTGCGAGTGCTCTTAAGCTTGTACGGTCGCGCTTGACTTCAAAACAGGTGGCTTTCGTGGGCATTTCGCCAGCAGACACCAATGACACCTTGACACAGTCGAAAGACGCTGCGCTAAATGCGGCGAGCACCTTCAATGAGCAGTTGCCAGCGCCTTTGCCCGCAACGAGTCGACGGCCAAGAACGTTGTTTGCAGTTGTCGCCAAAACATGAGGAAACTGTGCAGCTGCACCTGTGTTCCAGCAAGGGGTCGCAGTCGGAGCAACCAGGCTGCACTCTTCATCTGCACGGCGCAAGCATGCCTGCATTCTTGGATTGAACTGAATCTCAGTAGAATGAGCTCCGATACCTGGCTGTTGAAACTTAGGGTGCAACCAGAGAGTTGCAAACAGGTCTGGAGCTCGGAGGACTCGCCTTCGGAAGAAGGCCTGCTTTGCATCTCTCTAGGTTCGCGATTCGAGGTGCACTCCCCTCGCTCAGCCCGGCGCAAAGTGTGGCGAGCAGTTCCCATCCTGCGCGGGGAGCATGGTGACGAAGAGGCAAGCGGCAAGCGGCCGTAGACACCGTCGAAGTGTCCGTGCGTCTGCAACTTGCCCGCAAGTTTGCGCTCTCGCGAGGCTCCCAGGAGCCGCCAAGCCAAGCGCAAGGCCGCTGCCGATGGCACATGGCAAAACGACCGAGAGGGCGACTCTTGCGAGGCACGCCGCCAGGCGCCGCCGCCGCTCTCACCGCTCTCGCTGAGAGTGGACTCGGACACGCTCCAGGCCGAGGCCGTTTTCCGCATCATAGCGTCATAGCATCGAGGGTCTCGTGGTAGAGCCGGCTGGCAGGTGCTTCCGGCTGAGCATGGCTGCCTCCCATAGACCCTACCAGAGCTCAGCAGTTGACCGCAGTTGGAGCGTGCCTTATCAAAAGGCGGCCTCGCATATGCCGTCTCCGAGCGTTGCAGTGATAAGATGCTTGACAGAGTTGCGCCAGCAGAGGGCAGGATCACAATTCCAACCGTCAACAAAGAGCAGCAATAAGCTGCAACTCAGCGTTGAAAGCAGCTGCCTGCCGGCCTGATACAAGCGCTGGCATGGAATTGCTCCTAGCTTCCGCATGTGCTGTCCAGGGGAAGAGCTTCAATTTCCCGTGTCCTCAGACCGTGTGCAGGCATAGCTTCCGGGATACTTCAAACCGCTCTAGGTTTGCATTCGGAGTTGTGAGCACTGGGCCGACCGCTCCAGCCGCTTGGATTGCAGACGGCGAACCACCGAATTCGAATTCGTGCAAGAGCGCAAGCCCGATCTGAAGAGTGGTGCAACGAGACGATTACAGTGGCATGTTATGTAAGTTATGTAGCACCATCGCTATGCCCTGTCCACAAACTCGAAGACACCCCAGTTAAAGTCCCCTTGGCGAGGATTGCAGATTTAGGGGAAATTGGACAAGGCTTGTTCGGGCAGACAGGGCCCAGTGGCCGATACCTGAGTAGTCCCGAAGAAATGTAAAAGTAGTCACCAACAGACTGCTCTCCCCATGCACAGCCATAGGCCAGTGTCCAGCCCGGATCCCTGGCTTGTCCGCGTGCATCTGTCACGGTCGTGGTATCGCTGAATTTTGCAGAATGCAAATCATGCGAGACCACGACCTTTAACGTTCGGCTGGCACGTGTCATGTTCGGTCGGACCTCTGCAAGTTAAGTTCTGTAGTATTTTGCTTGATGAAAATGTTTCCGACATCGGAGAATGCCTAGGCCGATGCAAGCATAGAACAGATGTGCTGCACCCACGATGTCCGCGTGTTTCAAGCAGCTGGTGGTGCATTGCCTCACGAGCGGCATAATTACAGCATATGTTTTCTGCGTCTACAGTAATGCCTGCTCAATGACACTCGTGGCATGGGCTGCGATCTCTTTTCCAGGGCCAAGCATTCTAAGTGCCCAGCTTTGGCCGCAACTTACGCAATGGCCATGTCCCCGAGCAACTTGTGCAGCCTGCTGAGCGAGGCCACGACCATTGCAGCCCGCTTGCCCAGAGCCCCAATGTTGTGTGCTGTGTAACTGCTAGCTGTTATCAGGCCTCGTGCCTGTCTGGGGCCTACAAAATCTGTTCAGGCCTCAGCTGTGTCGACTTTGAAGGAGTGGTGCCATAAGCTAGAGATTTTTGGCATGCCATCCGCTGCGAAGTTTTCACAAAACTCGCATCGTGGCAAAGCCAGCTACAAATCAAGCTTTGGATTTCTTTCAGGCTCAGACTTGCGATCCCTGCTGCCCGCCGCTTGCCAGAAGGTATTGTTTTACCATAACAATGTTAGATGGTGCAGGTGTCTCAAATGTGAGGCCATCGCTGCTTAGCAAGCTGTATAGCCAGTTTGAGTTGTTGCATGTTCTGCTGTGTGCATGGCAGCATGTACTATGTATGCAAAGCACCAAGACAACGAGATTTCCCACGATGTGCCAACACGCGCCCAGCGCTGCTCACACTTTGCACGTTGTCCTTCACATCCTTGACGGAAAGGGGGCCAAGCGAAAGAAATGGCCTCGGTCTCCGGTTCGGAGTGGAGGCTCACGGAAGGCAAGGCATGTTATTGCTCGTGTTGGAACAATGAATGATGAGTGGACCGACCGGGCTGGGGCAGTCGTTGTTCAGCGTTTGAGCTTTCGAGGGATCGGATTCAGTCCGAGGCTCTAACAAGTATTTGCGCTGCCATGTTTCGCACGCAGCCGTAACAGGGAGTTCAACCCGTCCGTGTCCTCAATCGCAGTTTCAGCTTAACTTTCACTTGCCTCTCCTAATTCTGGGGAGGCGCTTGGAGTGGTCGAGATGAACGGAGTGTGGGTGGAATACGACCCCGACAGCAGCTCGACCGAGTGGAAAACTTTTTGGAGCAGCACCAAGAGGCAGAACGTCCTGGCTGAGGTGATCCCTACGATCCCCGGACTGCACCGCTGCTACCACCCAGACCTCCGACGCGCAACCAGGCACGCTCAGGGATGCGCTTGTTCAAGAGCCGTAATGCAAAGAGAGAAAGCTGCTGAAGCGCCGCCGTTTGGGTCTCTACTGTCTTTTGTTTGTGTCCGACTGAGAGTCTGAGTGTCTGTTTATTTATCTATATATCGGCCTGTCTATCTATCTATATACTTATCTATGCAATTACCCGTCTGTCTGGACCTGTATGTGTGTATATGTAATTATGTATGTTTATGCAACAGTATTTGTATCATCAGGTATTATTTGCGTATTCGTTTACACAAACACACACATATATATATATATATATATATGTACAAGTAGGGTTTGGGATCGAGCAGCGGTCGAGACCGGCTTGCATTGCCCGTGACCCCCGTGCATCGGCACGCCTCACACGACATAGCCATTGTCCTTCGCGGCTGTGGTTCGCCGGCGTGGCATCGCAGGCTCAGGAAGAGCCGTGCCAAGGCGAGAGATCGTGTTCGTCTTCGCCGACTGCAGGAGCGTCGACCACTGATTAGGGACCTGGCCCTCCTCGGTGCACGCTTTTTCGGGAAGTGCATCCTATGGGACGCACCGGCAAGACTAAGCAGCAGTCATGGAAGGAAGACAAATCGGCCAACGGCTGCTGGAAGGACAATGGTGGTCGCGACCATGGCGACAAGTGGCGCTACTGGCGTGGATCCTGGGGATCGCTCAAGGCCAAGGCGACGCCTCTGCCAGTGGAGTTGCCAGGTACGACCAGACCAGATCGAGCTCAAAGAGGACAAGCAGGACCGCCGGGTCTGGAATTGGCTCCGGCCAGCGAACGACCCTTGGCGGTCATGAATGCGGCGCAGAAGGCTCTCACCGCATCAAGAAAAGCGGATGGAAAAATGAGGCGGCTCAAAGAGGAAAAAGAGAGACGGGAGAAGCAGTGGACTCAATGGGCCGCAGAAACCCGTGCTTCTTTCTTTGCTCAGATGAAGGAATACGAGACGGACATTGCCCGCATCAACGACGAGATGACTCACACGGCCGCTGCTGCTATGCTGGTAAACCATGGGTTGTCACCGGAAGAGCCCATGGAGGTTGCAGAAGACAACAGCTGGGAGCAGCTGTTGCTGGCGGAGCCGGAGACGACGGACGATGGGTCTGGGTTCTATATGGGAAGCATTGACCGCTTCCCGCCGCCTGGCGTCGCTTCCTGCACCACCGGCTGCGGCTGGTCAGACGGTCCAGATCCGCCCAGAGATCCTCCAACAGCTTCTGCTCGGCATCGGGCCGGCTCCGGCCCCGACACCTGCTTGTCCGGCATATGCAATGACGGGAGACAAAGGTATGCCGACTGCCATTTTGATTGACCGGAGGCGCCGACCCGGCCATTGAACTCCACGGGCGGCGAACTGAGTGCCTATGGTCCATGCGGCAGCAATGCGGCATAATGCGGCAGTCACCGAGATCGTCGCTCCTCTCCGCTACACCCTGGACAGCGCGGCCCATCCCTGATGCGAGTCCCCACTAGAGACCAGCGTGCAACCTCCCCTGCATGAGGAACTGCCCTCAAGCCTGCTGCAACAGGCCTAACCCACGACCTGGGCAGACCCTTGGATGAGTTGCCCATCCCCCCGTTGCATGTTCTGCCTGAGGTCGGCCAACCTGTCGAGCCCTCTTTCGAGGGTGTGTGCTATGCTCTAGCACCACACAGTATCAGGCTGAGGTCCTGAGGCTCACTTTGCGCCGGTTCTTTAACCTCGCTACATTTAACAATTTCAATGCCGTAAGGGATGCGCTGAGTAGGCTGAGACTCCCCTACTGCTTCATCATTGCACCTCCTGCGCCCCAGCTCGGGCCCGACTTCGCATCGGTCGTATTAGTGCCCAAATGGCTCCCACAGGCTGGTCGTCAAGTCATAGTTTACGACTTTCGCGCCCTGGACGGTCCGGTCTACGCGCGCCTCACTTATGAGACGGTGTCCCACCAGGAATGCGAACAGGAAGCTATCTACAGGGGCTACACGGGGTCTTGTATTTATGTTCAGGGCATTCCAGGGCCCTCGCGGTTGGCGATACGTTCCTCGCCTCCCTCGGGTGCGTGGTGCAGTTTCAGCCACGAGGCAGGCCTGCCACGTGGTGCTGCACGCTGCCGGCTAGGTTTAGCAGACCACAGTGGTGGCTCCAGGCTCCCTTCCATGGACCCGGACAGACCCGTGCTGACCTTGCATCATGCTCGGGATTGTCCGCTCGCGAACTGCTGCTTGCCTGGTGAGTCCCAGGGCCAGATGTCTAGAGGGGGTTTTGGCTCAGTTCAGTTCGGAGATGTTGAGGTTGACCTGAGGCGTGGGACTTGCTGTGACTTGCAACGGAGGGGAGCCGTCGTGCATTCCTCGTCCTTCAACCCTCGTAGCTCACTCGCGACCTGCGATGCGGTCTTACCCAAGACAAGCCATGCGGGAGCCAAAATTGCACCCTCTACAGTGCCACCCAGGTTTTCCGGGTTCCCACTTTAAGGTTTTTAGCGAACTTGGTGAATCGGCCCCCTGAGAGGGTCGGACTCTGACCGGAGGACCCCGGCGCAAACAACAGGGGGAACAGCCGCTTCCTGCTGTTGAAAAGAAGGATGGCACGGCTTCCTCCTGCCGAGTGCGCAGCCTTTTTTGGTCTGTCAAGCCCGACCTCCTGCGGTGAGACCCCTTCCGGGCGTCGAGGCTGGATCAGTGCTTGCCTTCTCTCCGTCAACGTGCAGACACTGTATACCCCCAGGATCAGCATCCAGATGCCTCCGAGCTTGGTGGCGCCTTTGTCGGTCGCGCCAAATTTCTGGGGGACCAGCTTGGATCCCAGGGGGTATGTGTCGCGGCGTTACAGGAAACCAGGTCGCGGTCTAGTGAGACCTACGTGTCTCGCTCGCATATCCGCTTCACCAGCGCCAAGAGCGATGATGGCTCCTATGGTGTTGAGCTGTGGTTTGCAAGGGAACACGCATTCATGCCCCTTTATTTCCAGCCTGATGATTGTCTTGCAGTGCACTGGAATCCCCGGATTCTTGCAGTACGCTTTACACGTTCCTCGCTTCGGGTCCTGTTTGTATGTGTGCATGCACCTCACAGTCGCGATGGCTGGTGGGATGACCTCTTTCAGCTCTCGCGGCGCATCACTCAGGATGCCTACCTCGTGCTGCTTGGGGATTACAATTTGCACTTGCATTTTTCCCATGCTCAGGGCATTGGCGACCTTGTTTGGGGGACTCCCAATCCGGACCCCCCTGCTGCCTTTTACCGGCTCATTGATCATTTTTCGCTGCGGTTGCCCAGCACTTTCGATTCGTGGCAGCTGGGTGACACGACGACTTGGTGCCCCCCGGTGCCGGGGCCGCTCGCATAGATTACATCGCCATACCCACCGCTTGGCAAGTTCCTCGTGGTGGCAGTGCCACCAACCCTAGTCTGGATTGGGGCCAAAGCCGTGTTGACCATGTGGCCGTGCAATTGTCTGGCCGGTGCCCCAAATCCTCGCCGTGGTGTCCGACTAAATACTGCCGCCATGAGCTCGCCTGAGGGTCGGCAAGTCCTGCGGTCTATCTGCCAAGAATAGCCGTTACAGCCATGGACCCTTGATGTTCATCGGCACGCACAGGCCATCGACTCGCACTTTCGGCAGCGGCTTGCCGTGGGCACCCCTTGCAGACGTGGATACTTCAGTGCTGCCGCTGGCAGCTCCGAGGCCAACGTGAGTGGCTACGCAAAGCGGGTGCATGGTGCTACTAGACTTCTTTAACGGCACCTCTCCAGCCTGCTTCTTGCCGGCTTTGCCGGTGTGTTACGGGCTGTTTCAGACCTCCCTGTCTTTCTCTCTGATCTGCGACAGTCCAGCCGTGACTTGCGCGGGATAGTTTGCAACAAATCCATGACGCTGCTGAAGCCTCTGAGGTCTCTTCTACTCAAAGCGTCGTCCACCAACTGCGGACCCTACCGGAGGACCCCGGCGCAAACAACGGGGGGAACAGCCGCTTCCTGCTGTTGAAAAGAAGGATGGCACTCTGGCAACCACTGCCGCCGAAGCCAAGCAATGCTGGCTTGAGCACTTCTCTTCTATCGAGGATGGCAATGTCCGCACAGCCCGGTTGACCTTACCCACTCATGTTTCCAGAGACAGGCTGCGAGGTGCTGTCTCCCGAGAGCAAGCGCCTTCCCTCGGCCTGCTGGAGTGGGCTGACGCGTCTACCGATCGCACGTACGGCCTTGACGGCCTGCCTGGGGAGCTCCTCCATTACTGTGCTGCCGACCTCGCTCGGCCCCTGTATCAGCTACAATTGAAGTCTATCCTTACCCTTGCTGAGCCCATCCAGCATAAGGGTGGTGTTTGCATTGTGTTTACAAGCGCAAGGGTCCCCGGCAGCTCTGTTCTTCTTATACCGTGGGATACTTGTTTCCTCGGTTGCCAGCAAATCCTTTCACAATTGCATTCCTGCGTGGTTGGGGCTGCCTCGCCCCTATACAAGTCGGTGGCCTTCCTGGGTACCCAGTTACGATACCAGCGCATGCCACATTTACCAGTCTGCTTGCCTCGGCAGGGGCTCCTGCCACGGCTCCTTGATCTACAGGAGGCCTTTTACTGGATCGTGCGGCCTCTGATTACCGGCGGTCCGCTCACAGAAGACGACCTCGCACGCGCTTGTCAGGCGGTCAACCTTCCGTGCGGGGTCTATCACGACCTCCAGCAACACGTGCAGCAGCCTGCCCTCTCCCGCGATGCAGGCGCCGGGGAATGGGCACTCTTGCCTTGGAAGGGTCGCTCCAGGAAACCTGGTTTCGATTCCCGCGTGAGCCTGAACTTGTCGCGACGAGCACCGGCTCGCGACCTGGAGACTCCCTCTGACCTTGTCTTCAGCTGTTTGTTTGCCCCAGTCCTCCGACGGATCCGAGATACATTGAGGACTTCCGGCTACGTTTCCCTTGTCCCGTGGGACCCCGCCATGCTTGGCCGCCTCCTTCCCTCCGCGAGAGGAGATTGAGCTCCTCGATTCGACACTTCAGGCTCCTGATGCGGAGACCTTCCTCCATCGTCTACAGTTTGGGGCTGCGACCCTGCTATAGACGCATGCCTCGAGCATGCCCTCCTTCCAAATCTAGGGCGTGGCAAGACGCAGGCCCTTGTTCATCTACGTGCTAAGAAGGCCGAGCAGGTCAGGCACCAGCTCTTTGTTGAAGGCGGCGGCACGCTTCCCCTGCATTGTCGGCTCTGGCCGGGCGCAAGACTGCGTCTCACTGCCTCATATAAACACCTGGGAGGACTGCTGCACCACCGTGGCCACCTCCTTCGCAGGGTCAAAGCACGCGCAGCACAGGCTGGGACGGCTTTCAACTTGTGCAAAAAGCAAGTCTTTGCATCGCCTCGAGTCCCTGGCGTGACAAAGCGCTGTTGTTTGATAGCCTGGTTGCTACCACACTTTTCTACGGCTCTGGCACGTGGCCAGAACCCACGGTTGAGTGTGTCCAGAAACTGACAGGCACTCTTCGGAGCATGGCTTGCCAAATGCATTTCCCTCTTTGGCATACCGAGTGCCGAAACCTACCTTCATCTGCACCGTTTGCGCTACCTGCTGTCTTGCATTGTCCTCCGTACCCCTGAGCTATGGGCGCTTGCCCATTGGGAGGGCATTTGGTTGCATAGCACCGCAGAATCGGTGCGATGGCTTTGGGCCAAAGTTGACAACGGGCGGCAGCACTCTACCTGCTCTCTGGCTCGAAGAGGCCAGGCTCTCCCTCGGACGCTGGAAAGCTAGGCTCCGTCGTGCCCAGCATTGCGCCCTTCGACAGGAGCGCAGGCAGGCGGCGCTGCTACAGCATCAAAGCCTCCATCTGCGCCAACTACAATCCCTTGGTGCCACTGTCCCTACCTCCCTGCTTACCGAGGCCGGTTCCCCGGGATGTTGTGCCCTCTGTAATCGTTGCTTCAAGGATTACGGGGCCTGGGCGGTCCATGCTTTTGCCACCCACGGCCGGACCGACGAGGCTCGTCGCCTCGCGCTGGGTTCTCATGTCTTCGGCATTTCACGTCCTCAGATAAGCTCGGCCGGCACATCCGGCATAGCCGTGCATGCAGGAGTCACCTCCTATCGTCAGGCGGCCGCAATGCCCCGGAGCCCGGCGTTGGCAGCCGGAAGGGTCCTGACGATGGACTGGCCTTGTTGCCAGTTCTTGGCCTCTGGGCCCAGGCCGCGACCGGCTGACATCCTCGTGGAGGCTGCGGAGGATAGACCGGCAGCCGAGGTTCTGGACTGCCTGGCCCATCTCAACTACGACGGGACCCTGCCCGTGCTCTCTGAGACAGATCTTTGGAGTCGAATCCGGACCGCCTTCTCCTGTGTCTGTCTGCAGTCCTCAAGATTACGGGTCACTGCCTGCTGCTGGAGGGACCTCATTGAGCGCGGTACAGGCGAGGCCGACCCTGTTGCTGGATGCGCCAGGCAAACATTGTGTCTTGGCTGGTTTCTGGCCCTGACACGCACCGGCCCGCCACAGATACCTTCAAGCACAGTGGAGTGTATCTCTCCCTTTTGGCATGTGACACGGTCTCTTTTCCAGCTGTGCGCTCGCTCAACTCGGATGTTGTCTATGTCCAGGAAGGTAGCGTCCCAGCGGCTCTCGCGCTTTACATGCACAGCGACATATCCCCATGCAGCCTCCTAGCTGGCGATTGGAGAAGGCCGTCCTGTTGACTTTCTCGAGTGCTTCGATGAGGAGTGCTGCTACCAGCTTTCTTTGCTGGGACTACCTGATGTCTTTGATAGCAGCCTTCCACTCACCGCCCGTGCATGTGATGACCAGCTCCCTGGATTTGAGCTCGCGTGTCGAATTCTCCGGGTCGCAGTCGAACATTGGCGACTGGGCATACCTTCCAGGTTGGTCTTGCCGAACTCGATGTCCCTCACAGGGTCTCCTCTCTTGCGTCTTCCCGGGCTTGCGGTCCAACGACTCCCGGCGGGCACTGTGGTCGGCAATTGGTAGGACATCTCTGTTTCACTTAATTATATGCAAGCCAAAGGGCCGCATCATCTTGGACACTACGCCCCAAACAGGAAAAAATATATGTATGTATATATATATATATATGTGTGTGTGTATGTGTATATATATATATACATATAATATGCAGATTATATTCATTTATAGATTTATTTATTCATGTGTTAATCTGCCTTTGGTTTCACGTATGTATTTGATTGTTAATTTGTAAAGTGTTATTTCTTTGCTAAGTCTTGGTCATTTATGTATTCATGTGATTCATGTACACATTCATTTATTTTTGTATGTGTGCGTGTGTGTGCACACCATGACCCTGCACAAAGCATGCCTGTGGAGCAGGGGGTCTGCGTCATGCCAGGCAGTTTTCAACATGCGCTTTGACACGCCGAAGGAGGACGAGCTCGAGCTTCGGGATCGCACCGAACTAGTAACTAGTGAACTGCAATATTACAATTGAAGTGCTGCCGCTGATCGCCGAAGAAGCAGCACCTCCTGGACATGACCAAATTATCATTGACCGATCATGACAGTCCAGGCGGTCGTGGCAAAGCACAAGCGTGCGCCGTCGACACCCTCAACTCATACTGGAGAGACAACATCAAGGCACACTGTGGAGGGAATGCATGTAGCATCATCACAACATTAAGCCGCCGGCATTCTTGATCATGCGACTTGTCTCAGGTCGATGTCGGATAAGGACACGCGAGAGGCGAGCGCATGCGAGGACCTAGCGGGAACTTGAATCCTGACCGCGAACCTCGAAAGATCCTTTTAACGAAGCTAGCTCATATGCCCTTGTACGATCTGTCTCGAACGACTCTGGCTAATTACTGGCACGTTGCCAGGCAGGATCAACCTGATAGGAACAACTCCAACATTCAGCGAAGCTTTGAAAGCGTGTCTTCTCCTACCGGAGGCGTTCCATTCAACAACGCAGAACAAGGTTGGCTGATAGGCATCGGTTGCAGTTGTTTCGCAGGACACACTTTCCATAGCTTCCGTCCGGAACCCAGCGCCGTCGAGTGGCGGGCCGGTAGGCCCCGGTAGGCATTCCGTGCGATTGATGTGGCTTGATATGTTTGTCTGTGCTTCAAGGTATCAGCTACTTTGGATGCGAAGCTGCCCAGAGCCGTGGAAACTGCCGCCGAACAGCCGACAAGCCAGGCAGGGCTGCTTGGCGCTGTCTGGTGGCAGGAGCAGCGAGCAAGATAATGATGGGCATAAAGGTGGTATTGCGGTTTTCCTGGTCTGCCCCACCCCCTTGCCCTAGCGTGCAGCCCATCTTCTACACTGTCGGCAGGCGATACCTTGCCGCACCCTCCTGACGATGCCAACTCAGACATGGTTGGTGTTTCCGTCTTTGAAATGCGAATGATAGAGCCTTCGTCCAGAGAGCGCCGAAAGCAATGTGGATTATCCTTTTGGAACTCAGCTGCTTCGAATCTGGACGCGAGAGGCTGCGCTGGAATCGTGTTGTTGATTCTAACCTCTCAGTCTGCTTAACCTGCATGCCCGTAAGCCTCGCGAGGCATGCGCCAAGTTGTGGCAATCTAGCATGACGGTAGTCGCCAGTGACTGCCAGGTACGTCATACATTTTCTGCACAGAAGAGAGCTGCAACAACACAATTTCCGGCCGGCGGTGTCACAACAGGTTCCTGCTGAGCGCACTGATGATGCGTTTTTCTCGAATTTGTACAGTGCAAAGATGCAAGAACTAACACTGTGAAGATTTGCGAAGCATCTTCCGCAGCTTACAGCAGACATCTGACATACCGTGCACGTAGTGCAATAGTTCCTGTTTGACGAATTGATGCTTCTCCCATGCTGGTCATGCATTAAGCCTGGACCAGCAGACTCTAGCGACCTTCCATTTTACAGCATGTGGTTCCTGCGCATAAGCCGGCCACGTGCAGCAGATTCTCTTTTGTCACTGCTTTCCTTACAGCTAGTTTTACTGATCCCGACATGCTCCCTTGGACAACACGGCTTCTGCATCAGGCCAAGCCCTGGCAGCAGCCAAGTCTGCAATAATCCTGAGCGCGGCCTTATCCAGATAGGCATGGTCCAGGTTGTTTCGCTGGATTGGGCTCAAGCCACTGGCTGCGGGCAGATGTGCCCAGGCTGGCGGATTTTTAAGCCTTGGGTGTGTATGTGTTCGTCTTTGTGGCCATTACATTGGCCTGTACTTCTGGAGAGGGCCTTTGCCACATCCCTCTCCCCGCCCGTCACGTTCTGTGGATGCCTGCTTCTTCATCCACCCAGCTCTTCTGCTCGTAGATTACATGCTTATCGTTGTGGTAGACGAAAGCCAGCCTCATGTGTGTATGAAGAAAGATGTATACCTTTCACGGATATCGGGTTTATCTACTTGTACATTGTACACGTAGAAGATATACCATGTTTTCGGGTGGTTGTGTGCATGCATACATACAGTCTACATCCGAAATGAAGAGGTGTGAACGACTTTTTTTGGGGTGTTGTGCGCAGATGCTTCAGTGCAAACTGCCGGAGCACCAAACCAGCTTGGTATATGGGGCCCGTAATGTGTTATTTTCCGTATATTTATACCCACCTCACCTTCACACATGAGTACGTACGTGGGCAGTTCCCAAACATGAGTCGTCGACATGAAATCCCAGTCTGATATCGTCCATCGTCTGCTGCATGCTCGCAATATGATCTTGGCACCAGTGCTTCGGATGTGTTGGGATACGAAAAGACACACGATCACATCCAATGTCGTGGGTGTAGCCGACAGATGAGCAGATTCGGTTGCAAGTTGGTGTTTCGGCATCCGTAGACAAAATGCTTCAAGCAGACGTGTGCTAATAGGTTCAGCGAGCTACTGTTCTGTGCACATGTTTATGGTGTACGTCTTTCCTTTCTCCTGATTTCTCACTTGTTGCACCTATTAGCATCGAGTGTCGCCTTCTGTGGCGCTTTGCCTGTCGTTTGCCCCACCTGCTTGTCACGAAAGCTAGCCTCCGGGGCTAGCTGAGTTATCAACCGAAGGTCGCAACAGGGGGTGTGGGGAGGGGGAGGGGCCCGTCTGGAGGTGAGGCCAAAATCGACGCGTTCCGGGCCAGACCCCACCTGAAGCTGGTTTTGGCTTCTTTTTTGGGGTACAGGAGCGTGGTGTTTCAGACCGCTCTGGAATGGAGAAACGTGTCCCCAATGATGCTCATGATGCTCGCCGGCTGGCTTTGATGGGGCACCCAATGATGCTCCTGTGCTCAGCGATGCTCACCATGCTCGCTGGCCGGCTCAGAAGAGCAACACCAAGCAACAACGAGAACGAGAACAGCAGTAAGAACAACAGTAACTCATCGCCCACAGGCTCCGGTTGGGCACCCAATGATGCTGACGATGCTCGCTTAGTTGCCTATAAAGTGGCTCTGATAGGAACCCAGCAATACTCAAGATGGTCGCCTACCGGTTTCCCGTCAGAGGCAAAGGTCAGTACAATTTGTTACGGGCGTCGGATCGGCGTGTGTATGTTGCGAGATCACACACATTGCTTGCGACCTTGCCTGGACTTGTCCGAGTGTTGGCCGCAGAAAATGTAAGAAGAGTCCCTGATCGGCGACCGCAAGCAAGACATGGGCTCTTGGAAACCTGGCACGGCCTTTTGAGGCCAGTGAGAGGAAGAGATCGCTTGGCGGTCCAAGCACGTCAAGTATTTTCGCGACAAGCGCAGCAAGCAGGGCAAGTGGTCAACGATCCAAGTATGCACGTGGGCTGGCGGGCTGCCCCGCGCCATATGGCACTTAAAGTTTTCTGTGTGGCTGTGGATTCAGTAATAAGTCCCGCGATGCTTCTCCTGATTTAAGGGCAGGGCTCCGGGTATGCAGGACAGGAGGAGAAGAAATCCACGAGACAATACGAAGTGAGCACCCGCATCAACAAAGAGAGGGTGTACGCATTCTTTGGAGTGTTCGCGCCTACGCGAAAAACTTGAGGCTCAGAACCGTGACATCTGATTACAATGCTAATGTTGTGTCGGTGTGAAGGCGGTACTGCGTCAATGAAGTACCTTGCTGGCGGCTCAGATGTCTTGACCAAAATCCAACTAGATTTGAGGGGAGGTGTGTAATGCCCAAGACAGTTCCGGTTTGGGTGCGCCGTACATCGGACTGTCGGGGCATTCCAGACGACCAGCAAGCTACAGAGCTCCGATGATAAAGTTATTTGGACCAGTCACATGCACCCCATGCCTACTTCCATGTAGAAGATGGCAGGGATTTATCAGCCGTTTTTGCCGAGGTGCTAAGCGTAGCTGTTTGGGCTCTGGCCCATGCAGCAAAAGTGAAGACAAGGCCACAAGATGCAAGATGAAAGGATAGCCTTGATGCTGGCGAAGCAACGTCCAGTGAGAGTATCTTACTCGGCTTCCTTCCATCAGGCTGCGACCTGCAAGCCCAGGCCGGAAATGCAGAACTGTAGCTTTCTTTTCTGCATGCATGAAAGACTGCTTGCCCTGACACTGCCAGGGCTGCCGGGGTTCTACCACACTACCGAGGTCAGACGCGAGCAGAAGACATGGGTTGCCGAGTTGCTCCCCTTGAGTGTACACCCTTTGATGGAGGAGCTCCGCAGCGAATTGCGGTCACTGGCTTCTCGCTGCTCCGGCTTTTCCATGAGGACTGTGCCTGCAGCGGAAAGAGAGTGACTGCATCTGCAAAGGCTCTGGTTGTCATTGTTGTGTTCGTGAGCGTGACTGCGGTCAGGGCGGGCATCGGTGTTGTGGTGGTTGCTGCCTGGTGTCGTCGTTGCTGCCACCATCGTATCGTTATCGTCATCTTTGGCTTTGCTTCGCTTTGGTCGGGCCTGCTCGTCGCAGCACGACCTGTGCGGTGGTGCTGGTCTGCTGATCTACGGGATACGCATGTGATACAAACGTCCAGGTATTCTATAGTATGACCAGGCCTTCTTGCTTGAGAGGGCGCGCAATCAAGATGTCCTGGCTTGCCTAAGATCACACTGCGTGCATGAACCAACATTCAGAATGATTATTCAGCGATTAGTCTTGGTTCCTGGCGTGCTAGTTACAAGTAACATGGCTCATGACCCGAAATGGGTGTTTTGGGTGTATGAGTAGTCAAACCAAACTGAATCTATGTGTGTAATTAGATATGTGCACATGCGCAGATGTGTATATACATAATATCGCTTTGCTCGCTCTTGGGGTGTAGAGTCCATGTCCGACGCGGCCCATTGGCAACTGGGGAGGTGGTGCGGAAAAGTATAGACGTAGTAAGAGTGCGTGCTCGCGAGCAGGGGTAGGATCTAACCAGAGGACGTGCGAAATGTCTGAGCGGTCCTCTACAAGACAAAGGATGGTTGCACTCACTATGCGCTTTGTCGGAGTCGTCTCCACTGAGCTTACGGTAGATGGCACATCGGAGGGCCCAACGAGTATGAAGCAGCCCGCACAGTAAGTGCGACTTCAAGTGCCCTGCTGGCTGGAGACCGGATGGGCCTGCGAGCTCCTGTCCCCGGTGTCACGCTGTTGCAGACCTGCTGGGGATCAGAACAGCGACAGAGTTGGAAGCCGGGACTGGAGCCCTCCCTGGCTCTGAATAGAGTCGCTTCGGAGCAATGGCCCACAATTGCGCGATTCCGTGCATCTGTGATTTGAATGTACAGGCCCCTTGGTGTCTCAAGTCGGAACTCCCTGGTTTGAAATCAGGTTTTTGTTGGGGATAGTGGAGTTCTCATCTGTGATCTGAGAGTGTGCAGGCGAGCTCGGCCTTCCGAATGCTCCTCTACCGGATGTCAAGCAGGGCTTGCTGGGTGCACTTTATAAGGCTTGCTCTTGCTCCCACTCTGCACTCTGGGCCTAGAAGTAGCGAGTTCGGCTTCCAGAAAGTTTCTTCCGTGCTTATCGGTGGTGTCAGAGGTGGTACCTTTTTTAGGAGTGAACAACTCGGTCGGTTCAAGTTCCCGGCGATGGGACATGGTCAGCTGGGCGGGTGCTTAAACAACCCAGCACACCCCCACAACAAAATCAAACATGAAGGCACATGGAGACATGGACACTGCATGAGAATGCTCGGAAGACAGGGGGGCAGTGTATACCATAGTCGGATATCAAAGCACCAAACAAAATACAATCCGATTTGCCACCTTGCACAGCGTGTCATTCTTGTCATCAGTACAATCTTAGGCACTATGCAGCAATTTGGGCCCTATATGTATATATATATATACAGGTATGTATATCCATATCCACATCCCTGTCAATATCTGAATCAGATGTAGAAGCTACCTGGGTTATCCACCGTTATTCGGTGGAAAAGGACCGACTGGCCCATTTCCTGCTCCGCGATCTGTGCATGCTTTCGCGCCTGCTCTTTTAAAGCAATACGTCTCTCTTATCATACATACGTACCAATGCATTGAAAAGGAAGCAATTTAGAGAACCCTGAATGCTAAAGGGCCAAACCTAATTTTAAGGAATGCCTTCGCAAAACCCAGCCCTCGCTTTTAGGGATAAAATAGAAACTCCTGTATTACCGAGTTGCGAGAGCGTAAGGAGTCCAATATTATATGGAAAATTTAGAGAGAGAGAGAGAGAGAGGTGCTGGGCTCATCAGGAATACTTTAAGTCTTGATCAGAGACCCTCCAAAAAGCAATGCACCTTCCTGAATTAAAGGGTCTTGGGTTTTCTCAATTTCGTTATAGGCTAAGGGATTAATTAACCTCAAGGGTCCTGATTTTCAAGCGCTTTTATTAGAGCTCCGAGCATGGACCCCATGATTTCGGGGATTCCGAGCCGGGCCTTTGGGGTGGTTTGGGGGAATCTTGGATTTAGGGGTGGATGGCTGGATTGGCTTGAAGCAGCTTGAGTTTCCAGCCGATCCATCGCCTGAGAACCTTGAATCTTCAAGCTTCGGTGGACCGGCTTAAAACTCAAGCTTCAATGCGTCTAGGTTTGGGGGTGTATGGCTTGAACTGGCCTGAGTTTCCAGCCGACCCCACGTAAATTGAAGATTGCTGACAAAACGTGTGAAAGCGTTCCTGCGGATCTTCCACCTTGGTGGACCGGCTTGAAACTGAAGCAGGTTCAAGCGGATTTGGGGGGTAAATGGCTTGAGGCGACTTGAGTTCCAAGCCGATTTGTCTTAACTTGACAACGTATGATGGCAAAATCGAAGGAAGAGGATTGACGGCAAGCGATCGCAGGGTGTGGATTTGCCAGGAGTTACAGCAAAAGAGGTGCATAATTGGGGAACGGGATATCAAAAATGTGTATATCATCATATATATATATATACATCTGTATACAGGCACACATATGGGCAGTGGTCAAAATACCTTGTCGCGAAGTCTATACAAAACAACCTATTTGATTGTTGGGGTCTATATTTTTATTTACAACAAGAGGCGTCACGCAACTAGGGCTCCTTAATCCCCTTGTTGGCGCTAGAACAGCGCTAGCCTGGCACTANGGTCTATATTTTTATTTACAACAAGAGGCGTCACGCAACTAGGGCTCCTTAATCCCCTTGTTGGCGCTAGAACAGCGCTAGCCTGGCACTAGGGATCTAGATAGCAAGTGGTTCGTGATATATTTAATTACTAGCTTAGAGTATATGATAAGTTTGTACACCATATACTCCTTCTATACTCCCATCCCTAATTACTCCTACTCACTCCTACTCACTCCTACTCCCACTCCCACTCCCGCTCCTACTGCTGTTATTGCCACAGCAACTGCTACTGCTCCTGCTGCTGCTACCAGGGTTTAGCCTCCTGCGAACTACGATGTCACTCCAATCGCGCATTGCTTCAAGAAGCTTCTTTCCTCGCAAGTAACAACGTTCTTTTCATTCGCATAAGCATCATGTATCATTGCCATCACAGCTGAGGCAAAGAAATGTGTGATAACATGGGCAATCCGCGCTAGGCGNTAACAACGTTCTTTTCATTCGCATAAGCATCATGTATCATTGCCATCACAGCTGAGGCAAAGAAATGTGTGATAACATGGGCAATCCGCGCTAGGCGCGCGCTAGCTCCGCGCTAGCAGAGTGCTACTGTAGGAAACTTTTCACTTCTCATGCCTAGCCCATCCTTCTCATCTACACCAGTCTACTGAACCCTGTTGATGTCAGCTGAGCGCCAAGCCTGCGAAATGCTGGCCGTGACGCCTACTTCAAGGCACATGGCAAGGAGGAATGGCTCCTGCAGGCAGCCAAGGAGGCTTAAGGTGCGAATGCGCGGACGAAGGAGCTCACTGCTTGGAAACGGAACGTGTGCAATAGAGCGTGCTTCGTGAAATTATGCTTACTTCCTACTCCTTTACTTCACGGGTCGGAAGCCTTTCCGAAATTTCCAATCATCAAGACTAGCCTTGGGCCAGCCTTCCACACCCCACACATGTGGCCCGCGCTATCGAGAAGTTAAAACATGGAATTCTGCAGTGGTAGTGTTTCTCTCTTCCACAAGAGGCGTCACGCAACTACTGCCGTAGGTCAACCTCAAGAACAATAATATTGAACAGCGCCCATATGTGTGTTTGTGTGTCTTCGTTTTCATATATCTATATGTATTACGATGGGCGGCAGGACTCGTCAGGAGCAAAAGGAGACAGGTACACCTGATCCTACCCGCCCCAGAAAGGAGTCATTTGTCAATCACGGTAGTCCTTGGAATGTATTTCTCGTGGCAAGTTTCAGCAGCAGACAGTGTGGACGGGCGGTCAAGACAGCAACGCAGGACGGTGAGCAGGACAAGCTTGGCTGACGGAAGGTCCGTGGAATTGGCCCGGCACCTGGGGGCACGGACAGTCGCGCCATCGTGAGTCATCCACTCTGCTCTGCAGGATGTGCTCTCTGTTCGGGCTCCCGAAGCAAAGGGGAAGAACAAGGTCTTCATGCTCTTCGGGGCGTTCCCGACTTGTGTTGTGGTGGTTAGTGATTGTCGTGACCGGCTTTAAATGCCTGTGCTAGCAGGGCTGCAAGATGCTGCAAGTGGGCCCTGTTTCTAGTGTCATCTGGACGATGCGCGTGGTACGATCAAAAAGTGACGAGGGAAGCTTGACTTATTCAAGAGAATGACTGATGCTTGGACAGCTGCATTTGGAGAAGCCATGGCCAACCACAAAGGCAACCAATCAAGAAGCATGACTGTAGAATGCTTCAAGATTTTGGACGGGTTGTGAGTTTCAAGTTTCACGTACAGCCTGGTTGATAACGGCCTCATGAGTCTTAGCCTATCAACCATGTTTGACAGCATGTAGCGGCCATTCGCGAAGCGTCGTGGAGTGCGCTTGCCGCGGTGGGGATGACATGAGCAAGGTTTGCTGGGAGCGGTGTTTTGTGCATGACTTAGGAGGCTTAGGAATAGATCACGCTCTGTGTCGGCAAGGTTGTGGTCTTGGAAGAGGACCTGAGGCACCCACATACCCTGTCGGCTGAGGCGCGGAAATTCTCGCTTGCATCGCTCGGCCAGCATCCGGCCTAATCAAGACGTGGGCTGAGCAAGAGAGGATTCTGCGCTTGAGGATGTCTTGGCCCACTTCCACGTCAGTTTGGAGACTGGGCTCACCCACAGTCAGGCAGCAAGCGATATGAAGAAACCTCATTTTTCGCCAGAGGTTGTTCTGGCAGGTGCTCCAGCAAAGGCTGCGCCATGGCCCGAACGAATTGGCGGAGGAGGTCCCCGGGAGTCGAAATGAGAGAAGGTCGAAGCAGACCCGGGACAGGAGAAGAAGTCCCTTTGGAAGCTGATCCTGGCTCAGTTCGAAGACTTGTTGCTCAGCTAATTGGGGGCGGAGTGTTGGTATAAGAGATGAGAGCGCAGTGCGACCATGGGGGCAAGCATGGATTAAGCTAGAGTACCTTCCGCCTCCGGTCTCAACCTAATGTCTTGGTCCAAAGGCTTACATGTGGACATACATGAACATCAAGTGAGCTCAAGTTGATGTTGGATGCAATGCATAGAACGCCTGGGCGACTTGACCCGGAGGGGCGAAGTTTCATTGCGAAGGCTAGTGCGAATCCTGCTGGTCTCTGCGGTGGTCTCGTTCGTCTTGGCTGCGCTGGACGAGAAAAGTGGCGAGGCCTTCGCATCTGAAGAGTCCCACACAACATGGGGACGTGCACCGGCAATGTCAGCTCAACTGTGCTTTCACTGGACCGTAGATCGCCGTAGATCTCCGACCTGACGTCAGGAAGGGATCACTGCATTCGTTGAGCCGCCACTTCGTCGCAACAAATGCCTCACAGTCTTTCAGCGACTTCCATGTTTGCTCAGTCTAGTCTAGTTGTTTGTGCTCGATGACCGGTGTCCAATTCAAGCTTTGTACACTTGGCTGCTACATGCAAGGCTTGTCATCCTCCTCATCCTCATCGCGAACGCGTTCGTGACTTGCACAACCATAGGAGAGGTAGCTACTCTAGGTCACGTGGGCATATGGTCAAGGTTAGAAGTCCGATTGCGCAATGTGCACGACACTGCTCTGATTACCCTCTGGACTTGCATCACTTGCATCCCGCAAAAGATCGCAGTTTCTCAGGTTGGTGTTTGGCAAGAGTCCAATGCGGAGAAGGCGCTGGATGCTTTGAAAAGGCTGGGCGGATTCCTGCACTGAAGCTCTCTCAAAGACTCGGCTTGATTCGGTGGGATTACGATAGATGTCTAGTCACACCAGGCTACAACCCGACACGGCAGCTGTCCTTCGTGATGGGTGCTGGACACCTGCAGCTTACTGCATGTTGCTGATCTGGATGAAGGGGTACGTGCACAGAGCATTGCTGCGACACAAGTCTAGAGTACCGCATGTCGGCCATGGCCATCCAGGACAACCGTGAATGCTGCTGGCCTTGTTCCTGGGGACGTGGTACAGGTGCCTTTCCGGCTAAGCACATTGCGACCTCCTGAAGCAGTGCATGAATGATTGCTTGAGGTCAAGGTTGGTGACAAAGTCGCAGCAGATCTTCGCGTCGCGACCCTGAACAGTACGACAATTCGTGTCGAGCAGTTCCTTGTCAGAATCAGAGGATTGGAAAGATTCCTCAGTCAATCTGAGCTGCTCAAGTCTCCAAGTCGTGGCAAGCCCAGGTCGCAGCTAACGGGCGAATCTCAAAGCGTTTCCAAAGACCCGGCCATGTGCCTGCCTCTAGAGACCATCATCCAGGGCAAGGCCCGGCAAGGGACAATTTCTTAGACTCAGATAGGCACCTGCTTAAGCATGTTAGAAATTCTTCAGGGGGGTTGGCCTTGGGCAGGTAAATATGCTGTTTGCCTCTACGACGATTTCCAATGGTGCGTGCATGGGTGTGGTCACTGCAACGGGAATGGCGACTGAAATCGGAGCGATCCAGGAGACGTCGCTTGTGTTGATGTGCACACGCGGCACGACTGCATGCTGTGAACACTTGCCCAACTTCCCCGGATAGAGGATGCCGTGCAGCTGGCAGCGGGCGAAGAGGCGAGTAGGTTTGAGTTGGTCACCTTTGATCAGGTTGCCGTTTTTGCCGTCGCCAAGGGGACTGAGGAACCTGTTTTGTTTGAGCAACTGTTGCCAGGGCCAGCATATTTCCATTGTGTGCACTATAGGGTAGTCACTGCCATGGGCTCCGGGTTCCGAAGCTGAACCACCCTGGCTTCCTTACGATCAATACGTCCAGAAGTGACAGCAAAAGTCTAGAAAGCAGCTGGTCCAGATCGCACAGTCATCATCCTCAGCTATCTCGACGATCGCCGCACTCGGGACCTCGAAAACTAGGACCCGTAAGCGTAGTGCCAGGAGCAGACACCGCTGCAGCAAAAGCTAGACGATTTCGGCAACTTGCTGGCCAAGGCGATGCTTTCCATCTGAGATTGAGGCAGTCGCAGTAGACGTATGTCTTCTTCATCTTTGGCGTTATTCCCCCGGCATCGGCATTGGAATTTAGGGCTCGGATTTGGAAGACCCCCCCCTGGACTCACATCAAGCCTAATTGCTCTCGAGTTCCAGGTTATCTTTGCTATTTGCCTCTTGGTGCCAGCCTCAGACTGACTGACCTTCTCCGTGTTCGGGACCCGGTAGTGGTGCTGCTGACGCTCCGGGATCGGCGTACTAGGTCGATGCCAGCATGACCCCTTGCTTAGCAGTTTGCCTCAGGTGTGGTTGATCAACTACAAGCACTTCTTCGACCCCGTCCATGGATCCGTGCCTGGGACCGAAAAAGCAGCAACAGGGCAATTGCACCGGATTCGGCTGCACTTTAGCAAAATTGTTTGCGGCTTGTTTTTGTCAAAGAGTGTGCAACGACTTGCTGCTGCTGGGGTGCACCTGTCTCAATTGCGGGTGCACAAAAATTTGTTCAACACTGTTGTGCGGTGGATGGCCCACTGTGATGATTGAGTTCATATGTGGGGGGCCTGAGAGGCAGGACTTGGGGTGACTTCGCGCTCCCGGCGTGATGCGGGGAATCATCCTGGTGGGCTTTGATCTCTAACTGGCTGCAGTGGCATGAGGTAATCCGCGGCTGCATTTACTACTTCAAGCTGCTTGACTTCATCAGCAGGTGGCCTTCGAGTCGTAACTCTGGCGTTAGGAACCTTCATTCCATCAGGGAGCATCCAGTCGGTTCACTATCTGATGACCCGAAAGGTCGGACACCGACTCACCTTAAAGACATGTCACATGGCCTGGCCGGTGCGAGAGCTGTGCTCGAACCTTGACAGAGAAGCAGCTCATCGTTGGAAGTTGAACTAAAGCCCCCTTCGACCCAACCATCTGCTCGACCCAGCCCTCCCTGCATGACATTGCAGCAGGCAGTTCCTTCAACACATCAAAACGCCTGATCAGTCCACAGTGCACTCGCTCAGAAACAGCTCGTCGTAGCGGCTGCGTGAGCATGGCATCACGGGGAAGGAGTCCTCAAGCCACCTCCTGTCGTCACCTGAACCGAAGCTTGGTGCACGAGATTCTGCGATGATCGTGTACCATCCAGGCAGGAAGGCCGAATCCCAGCGACCCTCCCATAACTTAGAGGTGATGCCACGTGCTCTCACCCTGCCAGGTCGATGGCACGTCGGCTTTGCATTCTCCTTGGCTGGCTCTGTGCTGCCCAAAGCCATGCTCTGGGGCATCCCCAGCGGCATCCTGGCAGTGGGGACACTGGGCTGCTCAGTAGGAGGACAGGGTTAATCTTTTGACATGTCGGGACATCGTATGATTGCAGCACGAGGGAATGCGTTCGATCCATTGAGTCCTGGCTTAAGGCTCAGCCTTCTGATGAAGCAGCTGGAGGTTACAATGGACAACTTCTCTGCTTGAACCTTAGTAGTGAGTGCTTTATTGATTTTTGTTATCGTCTGACGGCATGCCACTCTGGCAAGGATGTGTGTCGCATATGTGCATGCTCAGGTTAGCCAAGCTTGGGCAGCCTACAATGCAACTTCGATGCTCATTACTGCGCTCCAGTGGATAAGAAGCGTGCCGACAAACTGCAACTATCAGAATACCAATGTGCCGCAATTGCCTTTCTCGGTTCTTGTAGTGGCCTCGCAAACAGTGTGCAAGTTTCAACGTTTTACAATCGCAGCCACAAAGCGTCTTATGCATTCCAGACGTCTCGAGCGTCTCACGCCAGCTGGCAACCCAAGCTAGATTTCCGAACTGACGTTTTGTGAAGGTGAAAGTGTAAGAGTAGTAGTTTCGGGCTTGCGGAGTTGAGATGCTTCGAACTTTGCGAAAAAAGGGGCAAGCGCCTTAAGAAGCTTCAACACTTGCAGCTTCGTGTCGTCGGATATGCTGAGATGAACCTTCCAATTCCAGTGCCCGCAACGAACGAATGAGATTTGCAGAATCAGAAGCAAGGCCATGCTGGCATTCCTGGTGGTCTTCCGGACCACCCAGGCATATTCGAGATATTGGGAAGGCCGCCGTGATGGGCTCCGGGATGGCGCGTAATGGTGTAATGATGCCGATTCAGGGGACACGGCATTGTTCGCGCCAGAGCACGCGAGTTTGACAAAAAGCGAGCTTCACTGACAGACTGTATGAACATCAGGCGCATAATAAATGTACCAGGCCCAGGCACGAACGTCCAGAGTCAGTTCGGCCACGCAGACTGTTTGCACGTCAGGCGCCACGAAATTGAAGCAAGTGCGGGGGGAGTGGTTCGGTGCCGCATCCAGCCTCTTTGCCTTCTGCAGCAGAAAAGAGGAGAAGGAGGACAGCTATCCATGCTCACAAGTGACATCTCAATCGCTGAACTGCAGCTGCTTGCAACGCGGCACCTCACATCACTTTGAGGAGGAGGTGGCAAAGTTTCAGCACTTGTGCCTTGGTTCAGCATCTGCAAGTGTATCGTGGCTGAGCCGGAATCCCGGGTGTTACAGTTTTGAACGTTCAAGTTGGGATGGATGGAGACGGTTGTAAACTGGGCCACTGAGCAGCGAGTGCTACCATAGTACAGAGCTTGACATGCCAGCGGCTCTTACAGGCATGAAAGTCGATAAGAAGCTAGATTCAAAGCTTCCATGCCAGGCTGGTCCGACTGGTATCCATGCTTTGGGCTACAGCCTTGGAGCAGCTGGCAGGCCATGATTTGGGCTTCGAGGCCTGCGTGCGACGCTGCATGCATTCATCACGTGCAGTCGCTGTAGGCATTGTCCGATGGTTTTTGGCGCTGGCAGAGGGATCGAAGCCAGCGTACAGTCGAACAGCTAGGAGCAGCTAGGATGTTGTTCGAGCTCTGTGTGATGCTTTGTGTAAGTGCTTCGGGCAAAGTGGGAAATCTCTGGGACGGGTGCAGCTGTGCTGTGCTCAGCGAATGCCAGAACATACACGAACTTGATTGCTGGTGGGCTGCCGAGATTCGGAAGCAAAAGGAACCAGACGTCTGCAGTGTGCAGAAACTTGCAGTAGAGACTACGCAAAAGTTTGCAGGTCCTTGTCGCAGTGGCGTGGTGTCAAGACATGTGAACTCTCTGTCTGCAAGCTCATAGCACAAACTTGCCGCCGACTGGGAGAAGGATGGGAAAGCGCTTGCAGTGGAAAGAGCTTGGTATTTCTAGAAATGCCCACAGAAACAACCTTCACTGCCTTGGAAGGTTTTGGATATCTCCGGACTCAGTTCAGCCACATGGCATTATTGGAGTGGAGTTTTGCCAGGGTCAAGATGACAGTTGACTTGAGGTTAGTTACTCGAAACCCCGGCCCAGCTAAAGACTCCAATCATGGCGTGGATGACCAAAGGGCTTCGGTCAAGCCAAAGGCTTAATCACTCAAACGCTAGATTATAGACCCTGCGGCCAGCATCCCCGATGAAGCCAGTGTTAGTCCTAATGGACATCAATTTCCAAGCGGGGTGGCATTCGAGGAAGTGCGCATGTCCAACACACGTTTGCCGGTAAGTGTAGTGGTGGCATTTCCTGCAAGTATTGGAGGATAGTCTGTTCTCGGCGAGTTCGCCTCACTGGCATTGCGCTGTCACTGTTGCCGTGTCCACAAGCCATTTGGGCGTGTATGGTACGCTGATGTGATTTGTAGGAGAGTGTTGCCTACGTTCGGCAACAGGAAGATTCTTGGCTGCAGAGAGAGTCTGTTCACATGCTATTGATGTGCTATGCAGGAGCGAAACATCACTGCGGGTACAGCTCAGGATAAGTGCGAGGTCATACTGCAGTGGATACAAGCTGCTGTGGTCAACCACATTGCGCCCCAGCTAGCATATCAACTCAAGCCAGGGCTTCTTGGCCCGTGGCCCCACCTGCAACCATCCGAGGATTCGCACGTTCTGGACGTTCCGCCCCCCATCATCACTCGAGTCTTTCAAGAGCTGTCGAGAGGACGTGTTTCCTTGGAGCAGGTTCAGACAATCATAGATGCCGCTCCGAAGCAAGGATGGGACGAAATCAACGCATGCGACAACCGGCCACGATCACGTTTGAAGAAGTCATGTCTGCACAATGCCGAAAAGATCCGGAGAACCTTCAGGGAGAGAAATCGAATCGGATCGGATCTAAGGTGTCCTTCCCTTTCCCATATGCGCAGATGATAGCTTTCGCTCTGATGGCGAACAGTTTAATTATGCCTGCAGCAGCCTCAGACCGGGAAACCGGAGGTTGTTCATGTCGGCAACGCGTGCAGCACTCCGGTAGAGCCCCTTGCGCAGCGCAATCCCGGCTGGGAGGTGCTTTGTGCCTCCGCGATGGAGTCGGAGGCATGGTGCTGGGGTATCACGACGATTAGCATCACTGCTGCCAGGCAGCGAGAGAAGGCTTTGGTGGGTCAGTTCGGGAGACGAAAGGTGTTGTGCACGATGTTCGCCGTAACTAGATCTCGTGATTGTGCACTCACGGTCTGTAGCATGTTCCCCTCCTGTCCCTTAGGCTCTTTGGGGAGTGAACTATACCGCCGGCGAACTCGAGAATCCGTGACCCAGCGAAGTCTGAAGCAACCGCGACGGTTTTGCTGCCTAGCCCGACATGCTTTCGCCGTCACATCACTGAGCAGAGGTTCAATGATGACTGGAACGATTTGCCTTTGAGGGACTACTGCGAGGAGTTCCGTTTGTTGGGCTTCGCTGCAACCATCAGCAAAGAGCACAAGCACTTCATGTTCAGGTCAGGGTTTCAGGCGTGCTACAAGCACGAGGGTGGTGCGATATGCACCCGTCGTGACCTGCGCAGGCTGCTAATTGAGCAACCGGGAGGGGATACCAGCTTGCATAATTACGTCGCCAAGCTGTCTCAATTCGCTAGCCGCTAGCAGACTCGAGGCTTCTGCGGAAGGGGTGCTTTTTGCTATGTTCTGCTGAGTGACGACGCAACATCCTTCTTCTGTGACTAGACTGGCAGTGCCAACCGGAGCGATGTGAGTAGATATGTATGCCCAGAGATGCAGAGACACGGCTCGAACCACCCAGTGCCCAGGAGATGAATCGCAGCTTGTCCAGGCTGCTGCAGCCCGTGGTCTGCAGGTGCGGGCCGCAGCGTACAAGAATCTCAACGACCCAGGCAGAAAGCAAAAACTGTCAACACTGCATTGTAGGACCAGGCAAAGCATGTTCCAGAATCATCCGAAAGTAGCTGATGATTTTGCCCCGCTTTCAACATGCGATAGAAGCCGAGCTTCGAACAGATATTGACGTTGAGACACCAGGCTTGTATTTTCGCTCTCGAACGCAAAGAGACAGGTTCGACAACAGTGGGCACAGTGGCAAATCTCGACACAATCGACGCACTACCGTACCTGGCACTTACCCGTCGTAGCCCCCTCCCAGAGCCGCGGGTGTTGCGTGTCAGCACAGGAATCCGACTTCCCAGAATGAGGAAGTGAGGGAGTTTAGTCAGACTCGGTTCCCAGAGGTGTCCAGAGCTCGAGCTGGCAGAGCCATGGCGCAACAGACTCGCAGGCGGACAACAGATGCAACATGATGCGACACAGTCCCAGGCTGGCAGAAGGTTCAAAAAAGCGCATAATCGGACTGAAGACCAAGGACTACAGCAGCGTGAGGACGCAGAACTGGGGCCTTGCGAACAGGACTCGGGCAGCGCTTCCTCACCAGTGTCGCCAGGTGGGGGCTCTTTCTGCATGACGTAGATGAAGGACGGCGGTGGAGAAAGATGTGCGGGCAAAGTCGGCCTCGACCGCAAAGCAATCACAGATCACCTTGCGCCAGCGCCTCTCGGCATAAGCAGACACCAAGCGGGTTTTCAACATATCGCCGTCATGTGCCCGAGGATTCCTTCGCAGCCGGAAGAAGAAGGGTCCCGCGGCGAACGGAGTTTGGGTCTTTGGCCTGGGCAGCCGAGGGCAGGAATGGAGGATGCGGCATCGTGGAGAGTTGCATCGGCCCTCAGCTGGGTTAGAAAAGGCTAAAAGGCAACCTATGATCTGAGGTGCCCAGAGCATCGCAAGCATGAGCACAGCAAGCTTGGTGGACGAGGCAGAGTAGCTTCGCAGTCTGCGTGCGCTCCCTCTCTGAGTTTCCGCAGCTTGCCAACGCCTGTGCAGAACACCTTCCTGACAGATGTCCTTGCAGCGGAGAACTCGCGCCGATGCAGCAAACAAGTTTCACTGATGTCGTCAGACTCTCTGGTTGGTTTTGCATGCACACCCATTTCAACCTTGCAGCGTTTCGAGTCTCCAGCTCGTAGAGCAAGCCTTGGTGTCGTCAGTCTGCATTACTGCTTTGTTTGAAAAGGACTGCCCCCAGCGTACCATCCGAGCTTGCGGTTGAGAAGGCCAGGCCAGCACACTTCGCATTGCTATTGCTCGAGAGCCCATCCTGTGGTCCAGGCTGCAGATGCCTCGGCTTCGTGACCTGGCCAAGTCAAGTGCCGTCCCTCCGTCCCCGTCCGTCCCCGTCCCCCTTCTGGCATCTTGCAAGCGCTGCACAAAGTGCACTTTGCACTCCGTCGGCAAAGGAGCACGGGCTCTGTGATCGGCAAGCCCGCGGAAGACTCCGAGCCAGGCATGAGGGTGTAGACAGCAAAGCAGAGGCCCCGGCCCCAAACCCTCAAAAGAAGATGGTGAACCGCATGCTACATGTTAGAGACACGTTAGACACAGTTGCCGCGCCTGATTGGCCAAGCTGTGGGAGCCGAAACCTTCAAACGAAGCGAGCGAGTTGCGAGAGTAGTGATTATCAGTATGACGCCGGTGGCAGTTTCGAGCTAGGTTTGCGGGATAGACTTTAAGTCCATAGATCCTCTTTTGGAAGCATTGCTCAGGCTTCTGCTTCCCATACGAAGCAGTGAGCAGGTGCGATTAATAGCTTTTCTTCTTCTTAGCATGACACGTTGTGCCAGGCTCTGGTCTTAGGCTTTGCACTGCCTGCTGTAAACATGATGAAGTCTTCCTCTCGGACGAATCGGGGACACAACAGTTCGGCTTGCATCATGACTTGGGCATGGGGAGCAGGAGATTCCAAGGAGCCGCTCCAGCCGATCGCCATCGAGGCTCGTGAATTCCTAGCGGCTTGCTTGTAATGTTTCGTCGCGGCATGGAAGGTTGACCCAGACGAGGCGGAGACAGAGACCGCGGAGATCGAAGCCACGAATCCCTCTCAATAAAAAGATTCGAATTGAACCTTTTGGTCGCTGACAGGTGAGAGAGAGAGAGAGAGGGAGAGTGAGTGAGTGAGTGAGCGAGGGAGTGAGTGAGTGAGTGAGTGAGTGAGAGAGTGAGAGAGAGAGAGAGAGAGTGAGAGAGAGAGAGAGAGAGGGAGAGGGAGAGGGAGAGGGAGAGGTGATGTCACGTGTAGGCTGCAGCCAGTGCTGCTGGTCTCTCACACGTAGGCTTCATTGATTTCATTCATTTCGGAGGCATCGGTTCGAGAGTCGGGAGGGAAGGCGTTAGCGGTTAGCGGAAAGACAAGACTGATGGTGCCTATGTTGAAGAAGTTTACCGATATTGCGAGTTCTCGTTCTCAAGGAACGAGGTCCTATTAGGTTATGGGGATGACCTCGTCAAACAAGTCATCGACTCGTCGAGTACTTCACAGCGCGGTCGATCCACCCAGTTGAAAGGCTAGACTTTTGAGCTGTCAGATCCCAGCCCAGGGCAGCTGCGGTTACTCCGAAAGCTCCTTCAAAGAAGGGCCCGGCTGCAAAGAAGGCAGCCTTCCCACGTAAGCGCATGTTGACGTGAGCATACGTGAGCCATTAGTCTGGACTCGTTGCTTCAGAGAGACCGTGCCTTCGGCCAACGTCGGCCTTGTAAGGGGTACACATGCACACTCGAGTCCGCGAGACTTCCAAAGACAAGGCCGCTGAGCCCAAGCGGAAGTCGGCCGATCCCAGCTCGAGCTCGAAGGATTGCCTTGACTTTCCAAGCTGTGCGCTGAAAGTTTCCATCGCGCTGTCGTGTGCGCCCTGTCAGGACAAAGGAGGCCCAACCCAGAAGTCCAGTCCCGGACAGCTCCAGAAAAGCAGGAGACAGACTCAGAGGGAGAAGATGCTGAAAAAGTGCATCTAAGTGCTGAGGGCGCAGCTCCCGAGCCTGGAAAAAAGGCGCTCGTGTTTTGTGTTTGGACCGCAGCGAAGTCTTGGATGCGCAGGAGTCGCATCGAAACGAATGATGCAGAGTGAGGTCCTGAGGCAGGCGGCCTGGCTGCCTCAGGCTTCAGGAAGCTTGCGAGCAGAATATCAGCCTTATTTTGGCCCCAGAACCGTATATGCCGCGTGGCCCCATGCCCCGTCTAGGTGTGCCGTAGGAGGACGTCCATGCCTTTCCAACTCTAGATCGGGAAAGCGGGCGGCCGCGATAATGTAATGTGGCAGGATGCCCGGGGAGCCTCTGCAAGGTGGGAAAGCATGCAACCATGAAACCACCATTCAGCCAGTCCCACCAGTCTTGCCATGGTTCCTGGGAAGTCATCCTGAAAACCTGCGTTAAAGAGGGCTCCTCAGGTTGATCAACACGACAGCATGTGGGCCCTGGAGATCCGGCCGGCCTAGTGCTGCGAGGTTGTGGCTTGAACTTGGCCTGCCCATAGCCTTAGCATCAATTGTGTCTAGAAAAGTATTTGGTGAAAGAAAGCACTAGCGATGTTCGTGGAGTTGCAGGCAGGCGTGAAATTAACCTGCGGCCCAGAGCTAATACTCCCGGCATGCATTGTGGTGGGGCATGCCCTTGACTTTCACCGAACGGTGCTGTCTGTCTTCGCTTTCAGAAGATGTTTTCCTCACCAGAGCTTTGCGCACGTGAACGCAGAATGCGTTGTTTATACTAGCTATCAGTGTCGGACCCTGAGACTGAGCGGCACGAAACATGAGCTGCTGGTTCCGGCTTTTTGCGATGTCAAATCCTTGGATTGGGGCAAGAATGTTCACACGCTCTTCTTGCGCTGACTTCCTTAAGGCATGACTGAAGCGGCTCAGGATTGCTGTTGCTCTTGCGGTCGCTGCCATCCCAGAAGGCGAAAGCGACCAGCGCTTGCAACCTGTGTGGACGGGTTAAGACTGTAAACATAAGTGCAGTGGTGCTTGAAAGCGCTTGGCTGGAGGCCTGCCAGCAGTGATCACGACCTGCCTCGCCTTAGGCATCTGCAAGCCAGGGGGTTGGGGGGATGTTCCGCGAGGGCGGGGGGTCGCACTGCAGGGAAGGCACACGTTTAATATGTTGGCGACGTCCCATCATGCCATTTGCTTTTTGGCTGGCCAGGAGGGGTATAAGTTGAATTCTTGATGGTGCCGGTTTGGAAGCTGAGTTCCGGATGGTCATCTGCAAGGCTATAAGGCCATTAACACCCCGACTCTTGCTCTAGGTTTGGGATGATAACCCGGCTGGAAGTCTCAGCAGCAGGAAGGAGAAACGCCGCGTCATCCCATGTTTCGGTTCCACCGGACGGCCAATGCGTAACAGTGTAAGGGGTTGTGAAGCACAGTTTTTTGCATACATCGGCGGGTCTGCTTGCCAGGCACAAGCGAGATGGCGAAGAAGATCCTTGGCTGCGAATTCTGCACGGCAGGGCTTGCAAGCCCAGTTGTAGCAAAGTCTCCAGTCACCGGAGATGTTTGCCCACGCTGTGCAGCAGGTCCAGGTCCGGAGCTGCAAATTCTCTTCGCGATTAGCAGCGCTAATCTGACTGCTCAGCCTGTCCTGCACCGAGGAATGCCATTGTGCGGAAACTGCCATCCGTGGAAACATTGGGCTGCACATCAGTGCCACGACAGTGATGGGATTCAGGGGGATAGGGGTGGCGTGGAGTGCTAGCGCGGTGGAATCCCCTTCAACTTCTGTCCATCCACACGAAGTCCTGGATCTTTGGCCGCGCAATGTCTGATGTATCATCTGCCCGACCTGTTTTGCATGGCGGCCAAGGTTATCTGTTCTGACAAGACCGGAACTCTGACCACCAATGTGGCATGGATGCATGGTGTACGCATGGTTTGACATCTTCTATTTGAGACGTTTCGTGCTTGAAGGGCATCGAGACACCCGTCATATGCACGTCACCGCACGCCGAAACATTTGATCCTGATATGACTTGCAGAGGCAGAGCATAGTTCTGATGGGCCATTGCTGTCTCATGCCGAGATGCTCAGGAGATGTGCTGCACACGGCTGGTCCTTCCAAAATCCAGCGCCTCCACTGCAGTTGCTCTGAAGCTTTGATCTTCCGAGCCGCCGCGGTCCATCCAGGTTCAGAGATGGTTTCCTACGTCGTGGAGGGACACAGCTACGCACCTGTAGGGTTGGTCCAGGGCTTGGCAGAAGTGGCCCCTCGTCTGCACTTCAGTCTGAAGCGCTCCATGCTCCACGGCCGGACGTGACATCAGCCCATGCAGGATTGGCAGCAGCAGGGCAGCTTGCAGGCTTTTGCGAAGATTGCCGCGCTCTGCAATGAATCCAGGTGCACAGCATCAGTCGGTTTCGCGCTTCGCATTGCTTCGCCTTGACCCCTCCAGGTTGGAAGTCGAGGCTGGGTCCTTCCGAAGAATCGGGGAGCCCACCGAGGCGCGGCCACGGTGACTCTGCACGAGATCGGCCCTCTAGACAGCTAGGCTGCAGATTGCACAAGCCAGAGAGGCGGCCTTGCTGACTCTGGTGGAGAAGCTCGGCGTGCCCGACCCGTCGCTACACGGCCACTTCGTCAAAATCATGTTCCCATCGTTCAGTGGAAACGACTACTCCGTTTTTGCAGCGGAAGGCCTGTACGATTCAGCATCCTTCTTGGGGCTCAAAGTTCATTTCGCTAGGGGAAGTGATTAGCTTGACGAGGAGCTTGTAGACATGCACGTCCTCCAGGAAGGTGCTGGCAGAAATCACGCCATCGCGAAGATGCCATGGCCTTTTGCAAGTGACCCGGAACTGTCCAAGGTTCTTGAAACGAATGCAGCAGTTGCACTGCTCGCAGCAAGAATGATGAGAGTTGTGTGCTCAAAGCAGGGAGGCTACTGGAAGACACGCTTAGATTTAGGTTGCTTGATGCCCATGGCCGTGTTCGCTAGCGTCTTCGGACAATTGCTGCTGGGTGCAGCTGCCAGCTCTATGTATTTGGAGTCCATGTGCCGCGGCCAGATCTGCGAAACTCCCCAACATCCGATGCTAGACTACGATCCAGACGAAAAGTGGCTTGTTCAGCAATTCAGTGAAAATGCTTGCTTCAATTGTGCTCCGTGCATCGCCACATAGCATGTGACAATGACGATTCGAGGAAGTGCGTGTGCCGGTCACACCCGTGCTGGGACGACAGCGGGCTTATCCACAGTTGTCCAGATGCCGCGATGCCATACCTTGTGTTTCACTACGACCAGGCAGGGCCTTCGAAAGGACTTACTTAGACTGCAATCGCTGATAGCAAGTTTGATTCAAGTACAGTCTTTTACCAAAGTCCCAAACCGGCGACAAGCCAAGCTGCAACGAGCTAGCTCAGCATGCAACCAGGATCTGAAGCTGAAGTGTGAGTGTGCGACGCATCCATTCTTCCAAAGCGTGGCTTGGCTGCACCTGCTTGCATCAGAGAACAGCCTTACAAAGGTCAGATCTGAGTGTACCAGTCCTTTCGTGAGAACTGGGAACGGGTGCTCCCGGATGAGGGGCCATTGCTAAATAAAGCCTACCGCCAGGAACCTAGAGCAAGTGCGGATGCAACCACAGAGAAGGTGTAAAGATGCAGTCGGACGCGCGCAGGTCTATTTGAGCAAGCACTTGTGCAAAGATCAGTTTTGCCGGGACGAGAAATTTCCGATCCTGGACTACAACGACAGCACCAAGGAGCCTTGACTGCTTGCCTTCACCAAGTTACCCACTCCACGTCCCATGTGATAAGACGAGATCTAGGGGTGGTGATGTGATGAAGTATTTTCTTATTTTTCTTAGCGAGAGTTTCCCGGCCACGCCCTAAAGAGCTCTCCGGCGACAGTTTACGGACGGTGACGGAAAGTCAATATTTGCCAACCCATGCTGCCAAAACAATCACGAAATTGTAAGATATCCGACCAACCTTTAGCACCTTCCGACCGGGCTGCCTGAAACGGGCAACCTGAGGTGGGGGGTTTGGGCAACACGACAGATCTTGGCCAGACAGCACCTAAAATTTGGCCTTCTAAGTTCAGCCGGAATCAAGAGCCAAGAGCTAGGTGGCAACCCTTAACTCAATTCGGCGCCGGATTCTTTGATTGTTTCTCAAGCGCTTGGCTTCGATTCGCACTTCTTGGAAACTCCTCCGGCCGATCGGATCGCAAATAGAATTCCCGTCGAATGATCCCCCAAATTCTGGGTACGCCCGAAACCGGGCATTGTCGATCTGAGCAACCAGCCGAACACTACTCAAAAGTTTCTGGTGCAAGACGATTGCGAGGAGTGCTTCTGCAGAGCGCATCCCTGTTGGGACATGGATGGCCAGACGCATTCTTGCCCGAATGACGACTTCCCTGTCTTGCGCCACTCAGCTCAGCTTAATTCGCGGACTTCGTGGGTAAGTGTGCAGCTTGTCGGCAGCAGCTTCCTTGTCATGCCAAAGTCAGGATACCGCGAAGACAAGGATGAGAAGACCGGCGAGGCGAAGACGGTCTGCGACTGTGTTAAGAAGATGGTCCCGCCAAAGGACGAGCTGTGAGAAATGTTTGTGTCAACCTCGTACAGTAGCAACGGCACGTCAATTCAGGGTCAGCCACAGACGCTGCACCAACGACAATGCGCAGAGCGAGAGAAACTGCCAGAGGCAAAAAAAGTTACTGCTCCACATATGTGCCAGTTTTGAGAACCGAGCACATGCAATACCAGTCATTGAGGATGTCTGGCAGTGTACAACCGGTTACAACCGCGAGGTACTGGACCTCAAACGTGCAGAAGAAAGCCACCCTCGAGTTCACTCGTGACCGCAAGTCCATGAGCGTGCTTTGTTCCGAGGCCAGGGGGCCTTGTTTCTTCATTCGGTCTGACAGTATATTTTAAAGCACCGGACGATTCAGCAATCATGCTATCTGGTCCTGGTTTTGCGGCATGCCAAAGCCTGGCAAGGCCAGATTGGCATCAGGACTGCATAGTTGCAGTGAGCCAGTAAGCCTGAGAGGCTTGTGGCAAGATGCTCTACGTCAAGGGAGCTCCAGAGAGTATCCTTGAGCGATGCTCGAGCCGCCTTGCTGCAGTCACGCACGGAAGAGGAGATGTTCGGTCGAAAACTGCTCAGGCATTCTCCTCCCCGGGGGGCCTGTGGAGCTTTCTGCAGCCGGACGTCAGGCATAGCTTCTGATATCTCTGCCACCACCATGTTGAGCTGTGCTGATCAACCAGACCACTCATGCTCCAGGCTATTCGCAGCAGCTTCGCGGCCTTAGCCTCCGAGGCTCTGCGCACCCTGGCCTTGGCACAGCGATCCAGCGCTCTGGCAACGAAAGCATCGCTCCAGAAGGGAAGGAGAGATTCTTTTGATGAGGAATCCGTGGAAAGGCAAAGCAGTGGTACACGAAGCGGTGCAGCCACCGGTGCATCGTTTGAGGATTGATCGGATCAAGCCCTGGGCAAGGGGGCGGGGGTGGGGGCGGTTGGGTCAGGACAGAAGCAGCGGGAAGGAGTCCCACACCCTTCCGAAACGCTAGTGGCCGTGTCTTGTGGTGGTATGCAGAAGGTGTTAGGAAGGCCTCAAGATGCTTCGTCATAGCAGCCGCGCTTGGAATCTGCAGCACGCCACCCACTCCGTAACGTAATATACACCACATTTGGCCGGGCTCTGCTTCAAACCCCCAGAAGTTGTCATTGGAATTCTGTGGCCTGAGCTAGAAATCCATGGACGACGTTGCTCAGGTTCCGAGGACCTTCTCTCCTCGCAGCTCCTCCGAGACACCTGGCTTGGAAGCCCCCCCAAGGCCCCAAGGATCAAGAGTGCCCTGCGGCCCTTCCTCGGATTTTCTGCCGAGCGTGGCACAGCTAGGAGTAAGTCAAAAAAGCATTGAAAAGCCCGCATCCCCGTTTTGCAGACAAGGATCCTGCCAACTTCATCCAGGCCGTGCACAACCGCTTGTGCGTATCTCCGGGCATAATACGAAGATATACGAAGACGGTACTGGTTGCAGATGGACGTGTGTATACTTCTGTGAGGTGTCGTGTGCTTGTACCGCTTGTGCAGCTCAAGCAACCGTTTGTTGTGCAGAGCTTTCACTCCACCTGCCATGGCGGCCTGCCTGCGGCAAAGAATCGTGGCCAGAATGCAATAGGGGTGGTTGGCAGACAGAACATGTTGCAATACGCAGCAGCCGCGAGTGACATCAATCTGGCTTAGGATTGCACGATTGTTGAGGTTGAGGTTTTGTTTCGAGCACGTTCCTCCAACCAGGCACGGCAGGTCAACCTGCTTCACCGCCCTCTGGCTGTTTTCAATGCCGTGAGGCCCACCAGATACGGCTCTTGAAGTCTTCAAGCACTGGCCAACTGCAGTCGAAATGTTTGTCCGTCCGTCATGAGATGCGCCATGCAGGTGAATCAGGTGCACAGGTCGCGACTGCATAAGTCAGCTCTGGCTCCGTGCAAGGCACATCTCCAGGGAAAGATACAACAAGTTGCACCAAGAGTCGATTGCAAATCCAGAAGGCAGCATAGCTTCAGCAACTGTGAGCCTTGCAACCCTGCATCTTCGGTCGCCCGACTAAGACTGAGAGTGTGTTGCCGGCTTGGCCGGGCCAGTGGACGGCACGGTGCTGCTTTCCAGACACAGATGCTCTTCAAAGCACTGGACCGTGTCAGGGTTTTGGTCGCGAGCCGCAGCAGAAGTCTCTTGGTCCAAACCATGGAGTGCTGCTGCTTGGCTCAGCACCAGGCAGTGGGGAGTTTATTGAGCACCATGTCTGGAACCCAGGTTCTCGACAGCAGCAATCCGCCATTCTATCGCTGGTTTCCAGGACCGGCCGTCACCGAGCCCCTCTGGGTTTGGATGCTGCCGGATGAAGGAGGCAGCGAGGCAAAGCAATGCAAAGCACCAAAGGGTTCCAGGTTTCGTAAGTATTGTTTGGAGCTACGCCTCGTTTCGTGTGAAAGATGTTCGTCCTCTTCTTTGTCGTTCTTGATGGTGTCACTAGGAGCCCAGCTGAACATGTGCTACAATGCCGTCGACAGGCATGTTGAGGAAGGTGACGTGCCCGCACAGACAATAGATTCAATAGATTTTTGCACGGCGCCTGCTTGAAGCTCAGAGCGCTTGGGACGATATTGATCGATATTGTTGTTGTTGTTCTTCTGTTTTATGGCCGTCTGTAGTGCAATGGTTCGTGATGTATAAATCAACTGCTGAAAGCTTTGCAGCTTGGAGTTTCGCAGCATCAGAGCAAGGACGTGGTGGCAGTAATGCTCTGATCTATGACTCACCTCTTGCTGGCGTGCCGTGGATCTGCAACAGTGTCATTGCAACAGTGGGAGTTTGACGAACAGTGGGATGGCGTCGACAAGTCTTGCACAATCGCCACTTCCCAGCCTACCAGAAAAACACGAATCTGGAAGCCCCGTGCGAGACAGTATGCTCTCTGTCTTGGAAAATACGGGTGCTGCTTTGCGCAATGTGGGTCGATTGCTTGTACAGACTGTACAGATGCATAATCAGGAGTCAGCTTCTTCCAGTTTTGGTATGGGAGATATGAGATATGGACTTGCAATGTCCGTTCCCCCCAACCAGCAGGAGAGAGGTCCACAAAGCTATAATCAAGCACAGAACCAGCGATGTTTCCACCAACCACCGCCAGACTCAGACTAGTCAGGTTCTGGACGTTGGTCTTTGCAGAATTCTGAGCACGTAGGGTTGGAACTCGCTCATTGAACTCACCGAGAATTCGAGGTTCTCTTATCGCATGCTTGAGGTGAAGAAGACCTTCACTTACTCGGAGCTTCAGAGGGAGGCCGTGACCTTGGAAGGCGGCCGGCGGCGAAGTCATCGTTGCCACATGTGAGGTCAGTAGAACTGCTGGTGCACTCGCCAAGCTGGGCATCGGCAAGGGCGACCGAGCGACTTTCGAAGCAAGAAGAGGCTTTCTTACACTCCAAAGGGCAGAATCTGGAGACACCCGAGAAAGGAGGGCCCAGGGCAGGAGCACGCTGGGCCGGGAAAGTTTGCGGCTGCCCTAAACCTGCAAATTCTGAGGTTGTGATCTATATGCCCATGATCCCAGAGGCAAAGCTCGCTTTTTCCACAGTTACAGTACCTACCAGCAGCGACTGCTGCTTGTCTGCCTACACCAAATGCGTATCGAATGTGCAGGCAGTGTTCGCCATGTTGGCCTGCGCCCGCCTCGGCGCGCCGCACTCCGTAGTCTTCGGGGGCTTTGCCGGGTGCTTTGGCGGCGATGAGATCTGAGAAGAGCACGTCGCGGCGCTCATGCGTCACTCCTTCACCATTTCAGGCCAGAGTTGGCCACTCGCCTGGAGGACTTCCAGCCCAAGGCGGGGGGGCGGTGCTCCCCACGCTTGTTTCCTTTGCTCCCTTTCGATTTGGGAATCGGAAGGCCATCATCTGGTCTTCCTGTGGGCTGGAGCCCAAAGGAGCCAAAATGTTGGCAGCGTCTCGGTCTCGCATCTGCTCAACTTCGGCCAGGGCCTGTGGAGTATCAGCCGATGATCAAGGAGGCGTTGGAGCTGGTGGAGACGACCCCCTCGGCCACACGGCGAGACGGCACACTGCGAGAGCTTAGAGGCGAAGAGGCGCAGTGGCAGCCAAGGTCCGAATCTGCAAACAGCGGCCCGAAGCAGCGGCTGTTTTGGATGGAGACCTGGAGAGACCTGAGGGTTCTTTTCTGCCCGCTTTTTCTACTGGTTGTGGAGTTGGGCGACTGCTAATCCCGGGCGGGACAAAGTTGCTTTTGCTGTGGAAGCATCTTGAAGCTCTGAAGCGGCTGATCCCAGCAACAGTCGTCTCTTCAAGCAAACCGCGTTCAGCTTAACCTGCAATCTTCACAGGCTGCCCACCTGGAAGCTGTTTAAGTTGGAGGCTGAGGGCATTGAGCTAATTCACCCTCGTCTCCCGGGCATTTGGACCAAATAGATGGGTGTTTACTGCACAATGTTCAATAAATGTACGCAGCGCTCCTTTCCTAACCATGGGCGAGCGTGACCGTCGAAACGTGTCCTGGAAAGGAGCACTTAGACTTGAACACTGCCAGAGTACAACGGGCCGCAATTGAATAAGCGGCCGATTTTCAGCGATCGGAAGCACCTGAACACTTCCGCCTGCAGGACTGGGATGATGCCCTGGCAACTGCAGAAGAAGTAGCCTGCGCAGCTCGTCCGAAGACTGCGCGGTTGAGAATACGTAATTGTATGTATGTATACACACACACATTAAAGAACATATTATAAAAACATACTTAGAGAGTGCAGAACCGAACATGTTTAGCAGTTCCTGCACTACAGCTTGTCTTTGTAGGGGATGTTGGTCTCGATGGGACGAATTCCACAGATGCGGAAGGGGAGGAAACCACGGCCCGCGCTCCACAGCCCGCGCTCGTGACAGTAAGGAACAAGTGGATGCAACTGATCCGCTGTACATGTGACCTGCCTGATCCGGGTCAGAGTGAAGTTGTCTAGCGGTGGTTGTGCCGTTCCTTGAATGCAACGTGAGGCTATACACTTCTGGCTCTACCGGTAAACCCAAAGGTGTCTTGCGAGACACTGGAGGATACGCAGAGCCTTGGCTGTTGATCATGCAGGGGGTGTCATGCGCACCGGAGCTGAGCGGGCTGACTACAAGGTGGCCTTGAAAGCGTCGATGGCACAATTCATGAACATGGCTCCGGGTGAAGCATACTGGGCGGCTTCAGACATTGGCTGGGCAACCTTCCTGAAAGCTGGCAGACATCTCTACTGAGTACTGGTAGGCCCTCCAGACTGGAGGGCCTTTGGAAAGTCTGAACTAAGGTCGTAGGCCACTCATACATCGTTTATGGACCTTTGCTCCAGGGGTGCGCCACCGCCAGAATCTCAGAGAGAGAGCGTGAAACACAGAGCTGTGCTGACAGAGGCTTAGCGGCAGTCCATGTGTCACTGGAGGTCTTGTATGAAGGCAAGCCTATCGGCACACCAGATGCGGGTGCCTTCTGGCGAGTGGTCGAGGTGCTAAACCTTGATTGTAAAGCCACTGTGCTGTGGCGAAACATAGAACTCTCCTCCAGCAGGATGCAATCTTTTCGCAAAAACGACCCTGGTATGGCACCTGCGCCTGGCCAGGAATATCAGGTCCGAGCCTTGTTTCTCGCACCAACAGCTCTTCGAGCTATCCGACGTGTGGACCCCGATGGCGCGCTAGTTCGCCACCCTGCTTCAAGCTGAATCAACAGTCGATGATGGACGTATGGCATTCAAGCCGTTCAATTCTGAGGAAAGTACAACTTGTCTTGCCTTCGATCCCTGTTCGTTGCCGGTGAGAGAAGCGATCCGGAAACGCCGCCTGGACTGCTTGGGGGCAACAGAGACTGGTCTTGAGACCAGGGCTACCTAAACTGACTTCGCGATCATCACCGGTACGATGGTCACCTCCAACAGCTTTTTCCTCCATCCTCGGTCGCCCCTGACGCTCTTTCAGAGCGCAGCACGGCTGAAGATGTATGCTTAGGAGCCGCTTCTATGCATCGATACTGAATGTTGGCTACTACGACAACTGGTGGCAGACAGAAACAGGCCAGGTGGATGAGACGTCGGTGCGAGCAAAACTCTGCAAACCTGTCAGGGCACCCAATCTGCGGCCTGCAAGAGGATTCGGTTGGACGAAAGGAGACCTGGGCTCAACTGCTTGGGGGATGCAGGCCCGAGTCCCATTCAGATCATGCGCAAAAGACGGGAGTAGCAGAGTTGACTCGAAGGACGGCAGCGCCGGCTTACCGCTATTCGGCTACGATGTTGCCGCGGCTAAGCTCAAGGTGTCGTGTGTCTGTTCGAAGCGGGCCCGACTTCATGGTGAGAGCTCGGCCGACTGAAAGCCTATGTTCATGACTGTCAAGGTTTTCGATGAGCGCGGGCACATCATGGAAGAGCCCAACCACGCCACCCGTCGTAATGCCATGATTCCTGAGTTTGTGAAGGCTTCTTTATCGCATCTTGCGACAGTCAGAACGGGTAAGACTTGAAAAGGGTCGAGCGATCGGCCAAATTTGCTGCATTCCTGAAAGCGAAGGCTGGCCACCTGGTTGTCAAGTTGCCTTTGCCGCCTGGGACGTTTCCGAGCCTGTGGAACAATGACGAAGGCAGCGGCAGCGCATCTGGGGTTGCTTGAATTCGCCAACAGCCTGACAACAGTCATTAACAACTATTACGAAACCTACATGGACATGACGCGCAGAGAAGGAGACAGAAGCCGAAAACCTCAACCCCACACCGACCTGCTGCGATCCCAACAGCATGCCGGATATGCCATGCCAAGAGGCATTGAATCGCGGAGCAGGAAAAGAAATCTCGCTCAATTGTCGGAGAGTGTTTCTTCCTGCTACGGTCATGACTGCCTCGCACATGAATGATTCGTGGCTGCTGCAACTTGCGACCCCTTTCGTGAAAGCAAGAGTGGTTCGCGGAACATCCTGCCAGTCCGAAGTGAATTTCCTTGGCAGGTTTTCTGAAGAGCTACCTGGAAGAGTTTCCTGGTTATTACAACAGCGGCGATTCCGGTGTAATCGACGACCATGGATACGTCAGCGTCCTTGAACGCATCCTGGTCGGCATTATCCATTCCGAGTGATATGTAAATTCGTGGTTGCCATGTGTTCCGCGTCCTTCACGTCTTGACTGTTGGACCCATAGGTACAAAGCCCAACAACTCCTAAGGCTCCGAAACTCAATTGCCCCGAAATCCTGTCCAAGGAGTTGAACTTGCTCCATATAGGCGCTGAGCTACTACTGCATGAAGAAGTTTTGGGCTACCCAACTCCAGCGAATCCTAGAAATAAAGGCTCTGCAACAAGATTCGGATCGAGGCAGCGATGATGTGATTAACGTGGCAGCCCATCGCCTCAGCTGCGGGCAGATAGAAGCATGCATCAAGGCACATCCAGCGACTCAGCCGGCATATAGATGACAGTGATGTTGAGGGTTGGCGGTTTACACAGGCATGCAGATCACAGATAAATGGCGGCTTCAGCATGTTTCAGCCCTCGCAGTCCGGTCTTTGTCTGAGGATATCAACGATTGCGCCGTCGTTGGTGCCGCTGATGAGCTGAAGGGCCAGGTCGGCGAAGCAGACTTCTCTTGCGGCAGTTGGACCAGCTTTGTCTTTTGATGCGTCATTCAACTGTTTCTGGAATTCAAACTTGAAGACACTGCATTCCTGCATCCATATAGATCCGCACGGGTTGGGAGTTGTCGCGCGGTTTAAACGCAACTATGTATGCGTGTTTGCCACAGTGGGAGCACGCTTTTGAATGTCTGTTAAGTTCTCAGCAAAACGTGTTGGTTTCGCAAGTCGCCTGTGTAAACCATGGCAGGCGTGGCATTTTCTGTGATTCGGCGCTTCCTTTTTTTGTTTTGTGTGTCTGTGAGTGTTTGAGTGAGTGTGTCTGTGTGTGTCTTGCGGTGGCTGAAAGGCTGAAAGGCCAAAATACACCGTAAACGACGATGTTTCCGTGGTTTCAGTGTGCAAGAACGAGGTTGTGCAGTTTACCCAAGTTTACCCCAGGCTTTGTGGTTTATGCTGCTACACTTGCCTGACTGGGCTGTCCTTGCATCTGTTGTGCCATGACCTGCCCGGGCAATCGACCCGACAGCATATAGACATATATAGATGTAACGAAGAGGGAGGTATGAACCGCTACATCTAGAGAAGGAGAAACCCCTTCAGGTGCCCATTGCTCTGTTGGTGCTCATGGATGCGACATCCCGCACTAAAGAAGACATCGCCCAGCCCTCAGTCCGTGCATGGAGGAAGTGATACGTGATGACACGCGTATTCCAGAGCTGGCGTTGCTAGCACTAGAGGTCCAAGATGTCAAGGCACGGGTCCGCCACGACATCGGGGCCATTGCCTCCTTAGCAGCCGCCGAGGCCGCTGTGGCAGTTTGTGTCGGGTCGATGCAGTTTCGCTTTGCACCCATTGCTGCATACGTCTGCCAAGGTCGTAGAACAGTTGCCCAAAACACGGAGCGGCAAGGCCTTGGCCGTGTTGAAAAGCCCTTTGGGCCCGCAGTTTGCGCGGCTTCGACGGCTGGGCAGCCGCGTCTGTTCCTCCCCAATGCCTCGGCAGGTGCTTCGAAAAAACATCCGCGGCATGGCTGATGGGAAGCTGCCACCTATCCCGGGCACCATCGAGTGCACTTGCAGCAAGACTTCAGCAGTTGTTTTGAGGTGCTCAGGTTGCGACCAAGATTCCTGTCATTGAAGATCGACGACCAACTGATAGCTTGAAACTGCTGGCCGATGACTGTTAAAACCCCACACACACACATCCCCGTTGATCGAACACTTTGCGGACTCCGGTTGCAACACCATGCGCTCGTCGAAGGAATCCACCGGCACTGGATTTTGCGCTGAATGGTTTGAAGCGGATGGGCTACGCCAAGGGACTGTAGATGTCGAAATTGTTTACAGATTCTTGTTTCGCTCAGGGCTGACATCTTCCCTGCACAGATATCTGGACAGAGCCCGAATTCATGCTTGCATCTGCTTTTCGCCCGTCGGCTGACAACACCTGCGATTCAGTCGTGGGGCATAGCCAGCATTCGGGTGGAAGCTGTGTTCCGGATGTCGGAGCAGACCCGCGGCACTGCGTTTTCAAGTGCATGTGCCCGACAGTAGTGCTCTTTTTATTGGAAATGGAGTTGGCACTGTTGTGCTGCTGCGGTTTAGACGAAGAGAGGTGGCACTGCACCGCAGTGATTGAGGTTGCATAGGGGGCACTTCCCGATGCTGAAATGACTGCAAGGTGGAAACAGACCTGACTTTCGTGGGACTCGTCGGGATCATAGACCCGCCACGGCCAGAATGCAGCTGGGTAGCATTCCGTGTCCTCGCCTGTTGAGTGCGCAGCTCTGTCCGTGCCGCTCCGTCAAGCCTGCAAGGTTTTGAGGCCATCCAGGAGTGCCGGACGGCTGGCATCAGCGAACCTTTGACGAAGAGAACACGCAGTGCTACTTTTAATTTGTTGGACAGAAATTGCAGATTTATGTTCGTTCGCTTCTTCGTGCCGTTGAATGCAGAGAAGCCATCTCCGGTCCTTGCTAGGTTTCCGGCCGCGCGTCCAGTCCTTGCGAGGCAGGACATGCCAAGTTAGCAAATCCCTCTGCTGAGGTGATGATGATCACAGGAGACAACAAAGGCACAGCGGCAGCTTGACTCATCGATAATCTTCCAAACCTTCAGCCTGCCGCGTACATAGATCTTAGGAAGCCATCGCTCGAAAGCTTGGGATTCTGGCTGGAACAGACACACTGGTCTGCGGCTTAGCTCCGGCCACCTGCCTTCCAATGCGCAAGCTTCTTCACTTCACTTACCTTGCGAGGTCCACAAGTCTTTCACAGGCAGCATGGATGAGCAGCAGCTGTTTCCCTGGTGTATTAAATATACTGAAGCAACCCCGCGAACCGTTCAACCACTTTCAACAGTCGCAATGAATGGTTGAGCCTCGTAGCCAGGAAAAGATTTCGAGAATTTGTCCGACAGCGACAAGGTGAAGGCACAGAGTCACAGCACTCATCCGTACAAAGTTGCTCGCTTGAGCAGAACATTCAGAGCAGCGCAGCCACGACGTGATGCGCACGGAGCCCGAGATGTCTACAGCTCTCAGCCTGCAGGTCTTGCAACACATCATGGCGCAGAAAGATGTCGAAGGAGCCGTATTTTCCAGGACAGAGCCGAAACACAAGCAGCTGATACTAGGGCCGCAACATTCCTGTTGTTGGCAGTCTGTGCTATGAGTAGCGGCCAGTTTTCTGGCTCAGCCGAGGATCGTGAAGCGCCATGGCCGCAACAGTTCGAAGAGTGCAACATCCTAGGGCCGTAGAAATGCTTGCAATGCCCACGCTTGTGCCCCGCATCCGAGCGGCTGGCAGCCGCATATCTTACACAAAAACTCGTTTGCGGGTGAGACATCAATTTCAATGTCTTTTGCCTGAACCCGAGCCTGAACCCCAGGATCCTGAAGCAACTCGGTGAGATTGTCGCGATGACCGGCGATGGGGTCAACGATGCTCCAGCCCTTAAGCAGGCGGACATCGGCATCGCGCGACTTGACCAGGTACCTGATACAGAATATCTAAGTGAAAAAGGGCAAGAAGTGCCAAATCCGCTGTCAAGCTTGAGGAAGGAAGCAATAGCCAGCAGATCGAATGCAGGTTGCGCTGCGAAAAGCCTTTGATCATCTTTTTTCACATGGACTTGCATCCATAACAGCTCCGCAGTATTCTCAGGATGGGGATGACAGGGACAGAAGCACTGCGGCAGCATGAATCTGTGGTGAATGGAGCGTCTGCATAGATATCCTTGGGACTTGAAGCGGGTAAGGTTGCCAAAGAGTCAGCAGACATGGCACAGCCCTGAGCTTTACTGCACGTGCTTTGCGCTTCCTGAGTGGAACTCTTGTGCAGGCTGCGTAAGAGCATTGATTCAAGACAAGTCTTAACCAGCACGAAGAGGGGAGACCGTGCAGGCGACTCTTGCATCCGACATATCTGGTGCTTTGCCTGCATGTTGCCCCAGAGTACACATGCGCGCAAAGTATTGAGGTTCTTGCTGATGACAACTTCTCGACGATTGTGGCTGCAGTGGAAGAGGGAAGATCCATCTACAACAATATGAAGGACTGAAGAAGCTCTCTCCTGTTGCAGCCCTCCTGCCGCTGAGCTGCGAGGCTTTCATCCGCTACTTGATCTCTTCGAACATAGGACCGCTTGCATGATCCGGCCAGCCAGCGCTACATGAGCGGGTACATGTCCTGCTTCTTTTGATGCTCCGGACCTGCACCAGCTCTGGGCGAGGAGAGGTCGCTTCCATCTTCCTTACAGCAGCCTTGGGCATCCCGGAAGGCTGGAGTTTGACTTCATCTTGCCGCTCCTCGATGATGCCCTGCACAGCACGAACTCACCTACACGCCATGTAGCATGTGGAGATGTAGCCGTTGTCAGTTTCCGGAAATTTCTCTCTCTGGCTTGATTCTGCTGCGCACGCTGCCGGTTCTCGGAACAGCGGACGGCTCCGATGAGCCGACATTCCCAGTACTGCCAGTACTGCTTCCAATCTGCAGCTCAGCACAGTGTCAGAGGCCCTTGTGGAAAAAAGCATGCACAGACGCTAGCCGCTAGAGACTAACGAGAGAGGTTACCCTTAAGACCAGAACCTCAGTGACTCAGCGCCCAACCAACTGGCACACCGAAGCCAGAAGCAGGAAGGGCAAGCGAATTAGTTCACCCTCTCATTCCGTAGCACCGTACCTAAAGCCACAGCAGGCCTGGCTCCAGTGCAGCTGCTTTGGGCACCCTGGCGCAAAAAACAGCAACAGACAGGGGTGGAGGCATTCCACGAGGTGCCTCCATTTGTTGAGGTGAACCTGGTCACCGACGGCCTTCCTGCTACTGCACTTGGCTTCAACCCTCCCGATCTCGACGTGATGTACCGACAGCCCAGGACACCGTGTGGAATTTCGGTTGAGACACGGAAGACTCGACATGGTCGGCCGGATCTATCCAGCCACACTCACCCGTTCAGCAATTGGCAGGCGATCAGACGATGCCCTGATCTCTGGCTGGGTAGCTTGGAGGAGATTGCCCAGCCGCTAGTTGTCGAGTGTAGCGTAGTCGGCAAGTCAAGTTGGTGAGGCGGAGCGACGATATGGATGGGAAGCGCAATCATAGTATCTAGTAGTAAGGCAACATGGGGTTCCTTTCCGGCCCCTGCATGTATTTAGCACCCAGGTGTTCTTTCGATACATGGTGATTGGCATCTATGCCGCCCATCTGCACCGCAGGTCACAGGTCACAACGCTTGATAAAGCCCTGATCCTCCCGCCTGTCCGAGGTCGGTCTCGCAACGGTGGGCATCTTCGTCTACTGGTACTGCTTTGACGAGAGCCCCGATGGTTCCCTTCACAGCTGTGTGCATCGCATCACCTGCGCCGGCCGGTGCATCTGATTTTGCCCATGCGAGGTCACACTCTGGTGAGTCTCTCTGAGCTGATGGGCTGGAGCTAGGGCTTTGCAAGAAGACCGTTGTGCACGGATTGTACGGGACACAGCCACTGATATTCGGAAGTTTCGCACGCCTTAGGAGCACATGTGCTGAGTGGCAAGCTTTTCTACCGATGCCTTGTTTGGGACAGACGTTCCTAATCTGCAGAAAGCTTAAGTAGCATTCGACCGGTTCCAGCACGAAGCCGCAATGTCCTGTAGTCTGGAAGCCAAGGTTTCATGGTGAGCCATGCAGCTATTTCACAGCTGGCAAAGTGAAAGCGTCAACGCTTTCGCTGACGGTTCTGGCAGCCGGGTGGAAGTCAGCGGGGTGTAGCGGTCAATGGGCTAAACTGCTAAACGGTGTTGGGGGCATCGTCAAGCCTGCTTTGCCATGGAGCAGCAGACACAATCCTTGCAATACTGAAGGGTTGTACAACCTCTCGCCTCGTTGGGCTTCAGTGTGTTCAAGATGGCTTCGCCTGCTTGCACCCGTTACAACCGGTTTTATGGTCCAAGATGTGAGCGCCCAGCTTCGTCTCCTAACTTCGGCGTCGCTGCCAGTTGTTCTTTGCATTCGGATGTCTATCTCCCGGTAGTCGGGAATTCAGGAGAATTCTTGATCCATGCTGTGGCGTGTTCACACCTTTCTAGTGAGGGGGTCTTGACTTGATCGACAAGCAAAGCCTCAACGCCTCCGTGGTGGTTGTTTGCATAAAGGCGTGTTGCTTTGATCTTTGCCTTCGGCGAACTGGGCTTGTGCCTTTCCATGTCAGGGCATGTCAGCATGTCATGTCTCTTGTGTGTCTCGTGAAGCTTGCGTCGCATCCGATGTGCAGATGACGCTCACCACCTCAGGTCATCATCGAGATGCTGAATGCCTTCAATGCGCTTTCAGAGGCCAGCAACGTTCACATCGTCCTATTGGGCAGATGGTGGTAGCTGTTCAGCACGAGCACGTTCGCAAACATGTTTGAAGCCATTTGGACATGACAGCTTACTGTGAGGATGGATCCCTACTGCAACTGTCTCCGTGGACAAATCCCTGGCTGGTATTGGCCTGCTTGGGTGGCCTGGTCAGAGACCGTATCCTTATACGTCTCCCGTGGGCGCATTGCATGTAGGTCTGCATATGTATGCTGCACGCAGGCATGTTACATGCAATGTGACAGTACTGAAAGATTGTGTGTGCAATGCTCTCGTCTGGCACACTGCCCTGCACGAAACTTCAGCCAATCGTTCCACGTCTGCATGCTATCGTCACCTAGGTGCATGTTCAAATCACAACATGATGCGGTCACCGTTTCCAACTCGATTCATGGGTGCAGTGCCACCCGTGTTTGCTTGTCTGCCATGGTATGAAAGCAGGGTTTCTTTGTGTTGTTGTCTTGGCGTGACGTGCATTTTGCATTCAACTCGGCTTCATTTCTTGCAGTTTCATGGCACATTTGCAGAGCGCAGCTGTTATTGCTCTTTTCAGGCCCTATCGGATTCACATGTCACTCCCGAGCTCTGCACCAGAGATGACATCCAACAGTATCTAACATGTATACAGTATTAGGGAACGGGTATGTTTTTGCTGTCGGTGCTGTTTCGCTAGTCTGCTGCGCAGCTGAAGCCCCGGCAAACCAGCATTCGAGTGAACGGTCCGTCCGGCACAAACAGCACAAAAATAAACACCCCCAGCACCCACAGCGTGTGTTTTTTGCTGTTGCGGCAGGGGTGTTTTTTTGCTGTTCCCCGCATCAACAGCCAAAAAAAGCTCCCGGACCGACGGCAAAACACGATCACTCAAAAAGCCCGCTCAACCGGAGCGAAGAAAGCAGAAGAATCCCCAGCAGCAACAGCAAAACGCAGCAACTGCAACAAAAAGAACGAAACACACTTACCGTAATGCTAAGCAGCTCGCCAAGGAGCGGGCCCAAACCCGAATCTCCATCACACGAACGTTACATGCACGAACTCATGCGACAACAGCTGGCAGCTTGCACCATTTGCCGGCCGGCCGGGAAGCCCTTGAGTTTCCACAGATTTGACCGATTGCGATTGCAGGGTGTTCTCGGACCCCAAGGTTCTGTGATGGTTCACTTTGCAGCTCGGCGCAAAACAAGCTGTATCTGTATGTGTTAGGTTCGACCCGACTGGAGCACCAAGTTGACAAGTGGGGGCATCGATGCATGACTCCGGTGCTGGGGGTAATTCTCATTTGCCACAACTCCTTCACTCTTGACATCTGGGCTGCATTGCACGGCAGCAGGTGATTCTGTACGTGCCCTTCCTGGCCAAAGTCTTTGCAGTTTGCGCGCTAGATTGGCACGACTGGGTGTTTGGTCAGCACCCGGTGTATAGCAGAGAAGATGGAATGCACAAGGTCCTGCTTTTTTCGTGCAACAGCACCAGAATCCACGAGAGGTGTTGGTCATGGCATTTTCGTTTCCGGTGATAGTGATTGATGAGATTCTGAAGTTCTTTGGACGCCAGTACCAGAAGAACGGCGATGTGACCGGAATGCATTCAGCTTGAGGACTTGCAAAACTGTTCTTTTGTCGTATCACCCCGACAAGCTCAAGGTGAGCATCAAGCGAGATTGATGTGATTGATGGCCCAGCAGGACATTCTTGGCAGTCTCTTGGATGCAACGCAACGCAGAACAGTGCAATGCTGCTGTTCTAGAACCGGAGAAGTTGGACGAGAGCAAGGAAGTGGCAGATGGCGCCAAGCGGGGGGGGGGGGGGNAGCGATGAGGTGTGGAGATCGTGGGGGGGAGAAGAGGGGGAGGAGGGGGAGAGAGGAAGGGCCCAAAGGGGGGGGGGGGGGGGGGCAGGGCGGCCAAACAAATGAGCGACGAGTCAGCCAAGGATCAACGATTGTACTGCACAGAAGCCCGTTGTGCTTCCAAAGTTTGTGCCAAAGTCCAATCTTGCGCGTACCACCCCGAAGCACATGATGTGGCGATAACAGTCGTCTCTCGACGAGCGTTGCTTTGGCAGGTTGCAAAAAGCAGTTTTTGTTGCATCGGGCAGTGTCGCTAGCACCGCAGTTCCCCAAGCTATGCAGTTCTTCATTCGGAAGTATTCCCAATCGGCCGTGAGATCCGAAGCCAGATTTTTAAATACTTGAACCTGCCATGACAGCAGAAATGCATAATCAAGCTGTTTCTCAAGTGCTCATTTCAAGTCGAGTGCTGTCTCTTGGGTTTGTGATAAGTGAGGGCCTCGAGTCAGGACCGCGAACGCGATGACATTCCAATGCACGGGACGTTCAGTGTAGTTGTCCTGGTGGCCAGGAACATGCTCGGGAATTGATTTCAGCAGAGTCGGGACTGCACTTTGCCGGTCGCTGAGAGCGTCACGTCACGGCTGCACCTTAAACATTTTCCCTTTCTGTTGCCAAGCTAGAGTGAGCGGGTTTCTAAGGCCAAGACGCTTTGCGACAACGACAAAGCTCGGGCAGAATTGCATGGTCCTGACTTGCCTGACTTGTAGTTATGTGCGGGGAGCAAGCAGGGGGAAACTGCCTTAGCAGCTGCTGCAAGTGTTCACACAGAAATTACTGAAACTCTGACTGTCAATCCCGAGGCAGAGGAGCGAGTTCTTGTTGGTGGTCAACGCCAACCCCGGCTCTCGAGTCCAAGTAGAACAGGTCCATCATTTCCTCGCTGTTTTTCGCGATGTTGCCTTGCCCAGCTCAGATAGAAGGCCAGCTTGTTGGTCTTCCGCATGCATGGTGAGACATTCGAGCCGCACTTCGGCCAAACATGACGGAATGCGTTTGGTTCAAGACACGTTTATCCGGCTATTGAACCCTTCGTATGATCTGACCTCCATGGCCTCACAGAAGGATGCCTCTGCATTGTCTACATATGGCTCGACAACGGGACCAACACAGCCAAGCAGCTTTGCAGAGTCTATGGCCCCTTATGTGGCAGAATTTATTGGCACCTATCTTCTTGTCTTCACCATAGCCGTCTTTGGCATAGCCGAGAGCGCGGACTTCGGTGGGACCGCCATTGGGACTTTGCTTGCAGTCCTGGTGTACAGCTTGGGCCCTGTTTCCGGTGGCCATTTCAACCCAGCAGTGTCTTTCGCTTGTGGCCTCACACGGAAAACGCCATGGCCTCAGGTGATTGCTTACATTTTACTGCAGATCTCGGCTGGGCTTGTTGCCGGCATCGCTTGCCATGAGATTTTCCAGCAGCCACTCGGTGTGTCTCCGATACCCCCATTTGGCTTCTGGGATGCCGCCTTCCTGGAAGCCCTTTACACAGGCATGCTTTGCTTCGTGGTGCTTTCCGTATGTACATCGAAGATCAACAACCCGGACCGTGACCAGAACCACTACTTCGGACTCGCAATCGGATTAGTCGTTGTTGCTGGTGGCCATGCAGCTAGTGGGATCTCCGGTGGGATCTTCAACCCAGCAGTGTCCCTTGGCCTGGAGATCGTGGGAGCTCGGTGGCTCGGCTGGAAGCTTCAAAGAAAAGTTCTCGGTGCAGAGGCGGTGAGGTGCAGGTAGGCTTAGCTTGTATTCGAGACTTTTTTGCGGTTTCAGTGCAACTTCTGTGCCCTTCAGCATTTTGCTCTGCCGAGGGCTCCTGCTGCAGCTGCGGGGCCGTGGGGCTTGGCTTTTGCTGGGATGCAGCTCTTCGGCGCAACGATGGCTGCAGCCATGTTCGTGGCCGTGCGTGCCACAGAGCTCCGCAACGGTGAAGAGCCACTCCGGGAACAAGTTGGAGATGCGGGGGGCTCGCTTCTCTCGAAGCTGTTGAGTGAGTTTTTGGGCACTTTTTTCTTGTGCATCACAGTGGGATTGAACATGGTGATGCACTCGATCTCGACGCCATGGGCTGCCTTTGCAGCCCTTGCCAGCATGATCTACGCAGTGCACGACATCAGCGGCGGGCACCTGAACCCGGCGGTCACAGCTGCCGTTGTCTTCAGTGGTCGAGGGAAGTGTCCTGCTGGCCGCGCTGTGGCATACGTGGCCGTCCAGCTCCTCGCCGGCTCTTTGGCTGGTGCTATCACCGCAGCCTACCAGAGCCAGAGTCTGTTCACGGTGAAAGAGATCACCTTGCAGCCTAAGCTGCCGTACAGCTGGATTGCGGTTCTAATTGTGGAGACAGCCTTTACATCACTGCTCGCCTTCGTGGTGCTCAGTGTGGCAACTGCTAAAACTCCAGATGCTGTATCATCGCAGAACTTTCCATTCGGCTTTGCGATCGGAGCCTGCGTTCTGGTTGGCGGCTTTGCTTCCAGCTCGATTTCCGGCGGCATCTTGAATCCAGCTGTGGCATGGAGCATCGCCACTACAGAAAGCGCAACATTTAACAACCTGCAGCTATTGACTTACTGTTTGACCTACTGTTTGTTCCAATTTGCCGGAGGGCTACTCGCTGCTGTGGTCTTCCGAGTGACTCATGACTTTGAGTATCGAAAAGCTCCGCCCTTGCTCGATTAGTAAAGCCAAACCGGCCTTTCGGCCGATAGCTCCTCGGAGTGAGCGAATGTCGCAAAGCAGCGCAGGCATTGCATCGTGCAGCGACCGAAAAATTATGCGTTCATCTGGCCCTCGTAAATGCAGGTGCTCCATGACACTGGGCCTCTGACTTCCGCAAAAACGACTGATGCGTTGTGGAATGCAGGGCGATTGGTGCCTTCGTGTGGGCCCTGGTGGAGTCGACCTCAATCGGAACTGGGATGAACACTGGCAGGCCTGAAGGGCTAATACATCAGGGAGACGACTAAGATAGCGTTTGGAAGGGCAGCAGGCTCGTGCCGATCGAAATCTTGCAGTGCAAAGACCACCCGAACAGGGCGACGAGTCGTTTGGTGGGGACACCAATCCAGGTCGGCTGCTGCTGCCTCAGGTTCATGTTTGATTCGAAATGTCCTCATTCTTGTTCTCGAACCATCAGGCATCCGACTGATGTGAATCTATAATTCTATACATGTGACCACTCTTATCTATCTATACATATACATATATATATATATGCACATATAATTTATGAGCATATATATATATATATATATTCTCTCTCTCACTCTCTCTCTCTCTCTGTCGCTGTCTTTCTCTGGGCAGGTGACGAACCTGTTCTTAAGTCTTAAAACGATTGGAAAGACAAATCCCATTCAATTCAGTGTTGATCCCGCTGTGCTCATGCATACCTGATGGATACAGCACTCACGGAATTAGCCCTAAATTGGCCGCGGTTGTGATTGTTGCGTTCCTCGTGAGAAAACCTCATGAGACCCACGCGGCAGAAAGACACGAACACAGTCATTTCGCACATCATACTGAATTTGTGAATGATGGCTTGGCTACAGGGTGCAGTGTAAAGACGACTCTGGGCTTGTTCCTGTTGTGTCACACTGCACTGTGTTCAAACCCTGCTTTCGCTTTATGTTTTGTTGCCCTTACCTAGATGAATACGCTCGAAACTTTGTTCGTGTCCCTCGCCGCTCATATGCTTACACTCTCATTGCTTGATTCTCGGTGTTTTTCGTGCCATGAGGAGTTCAAGCAAGAACTGCACTCGTTATTCACTTGGTGCGTTCATTATCGTTCTCCCTTCAGGTGAAGATCAAGGCTTTAAAGAGTAAGGAGAAAGCAGTTGAAAGCTGCCAGTGCTGCTGCTAAACAGGCCATTCAGCGAACCAGAGACACAGCTTCTGAAGGAGTTGGGCCCTGACTTGCCTTCTTCGGCTGTGCTTTGAATCAGAGCAAATTGTCATTGTAGGTTGCTAGCCGCCATGCGCATATCTGGATGAGGTTAGTCTCCGACTTCCAGCCAACGCCTGGTCCTCAAGGGCAGTTCGCCGCAGAGCAGTGACGCAAACTAATTAAAAGTTAGTCGCCACTGTCAGGACATTCCTGACCATCCACAGTGGAACACTAGGCCGGAAAATTGATCTCTGCATCCAATACATCGCCACACCCATATTCGAACCCCACCTCCAACTCACCTCCAGTCAGCTCCATCCATCAGCTAATAGCCTCAACCCATATTGTTTGGTTCACCGCACTCTCGCCTCCAATTTACCTGAACGCGGATCGGTGATCTCATCTCAGCTTCATCTCAACTCGCCCCCGTGCACACACACACAGAAAGACAAACTGTCGGGTTAGACCACGCCACGTTGTACGAATTGCGGGCTCGCCAGGAATGTACATGCCCTGGGCCTTCGACATGGAACACTTGGCGAACCGCAATCAGGCCTCCATGATGGAGCCCGCAGCCCGGAGAGACGGAGCTGTGGTTCCCGTCATTTGCAAGTCCTCCCGTCCTCGGCAACCCCCAGGATTTTGAAGGAAGTGGACCAGGCCAGCCTGGATTTTTCAGGGATTGGTGAGTTGCCGGTTTTGTGATATTTGGTACTCTGCTGTTAGGCCCACTGCGAATGCCCTTTCGGAGCTGCTGGGCGCGAGGCCGGGCACCCGATTGTCATAGCTTCGCTTCAATGGCTGTTGCCTAGATTTGCAGAGATGGTGGCATCCTGCGCGCAGGTCGGCTACTCCTGCCCGGGTACCTGCCTGGATTGGGTCTACGACAAACTTCAGACTCCGTGCCCGGCCTCGTGGCACTTTGAGCACAGACGGCTTGCTTAAGTAGTTCGTCAGGTATGCATTTGCCTATGAGATCTTCTACGGCGGTGAGCTTGAATCGCTCCGACTGCGGTGGGAGGACGCCGGAATGACAGCCCCATCTCACCAGTTGCGTAGTTCCGAGCAGTGCGAAGTTCTTTCCAACAAGCTACTATGCCCGCCATCGGAATAAGACAACACAACGAGAACAGGAAGGGTTCACAAGATCCATGTTTGCCCAACTTTCCTTGTGGTGCTTCGCCTGATCCTTTGTGGAGCAGATCCCCCCGCGACCCCCGAACAAAAAGCAACATAGATTGCTTGGTCAGGAGAAGATGGAGTTGCCAGACGCCTCGCAACTTCAGGCTGGATGGATCGGAGTTTGTGTCCCAAGTGAGGAGCCGATCTGTATGAACTGAGAAGAGTTGCACCCACAGGCACAAAACCTGGCACACGAGCACTTCAAGGACATGTTCGAGGACTTCCCCTCCAGCTTCATCCAGGCATGCTTGGGGTTTGAATGACTCGGATGTAGGCAACATATTGCAGTCATGCTGCTGGCATCTGCCCCGCAGGTCCAATCTGAAGCTAACGTGACCAAGAGCGGCTCAGAGACCATTACAGGCTTCGCTCACAGTGCTTAGACGTGTTGCGAACAAATTTGGGGGATTCGGCTTTGGCATCGGCTGGCACACAGTCGGAACTGAGGTTTCGGACATGTGGCTGACCGTGTAACAAAGATCTCATTTACTACTTCAAAATGGATGACTAAACATGTTGTATTGTAATTATGACTCCACGCTCGTTAAAGAGATGGCTGTGCTAGATCTTGCTTAGCCAGAGAGGAGGTCATTGCAGGGACCGAGGGTCTGCACAAGGCTGTGACTCGTGACAGCGTGTTTGAGGCTTCGCATGTTTCGGGGCGTCCGTGGCCCAGCTCGGCAGCTGCAGCTCCGCGCAGTTGTGTGTGTGAAGTTGTCCTTAGAGCGAACCGTCGAGGTTCAACCCCGCGACGGAAGAGCAGTGCGACGATGCTTTCACTGATGTCAGCCAAAAGTTTCTGTTTTTGGCAAACTGTTGCGCAGGTACCGCGCGACAGTAGAAAACTGGTCCGGGGCTTACCTGGACACGGTCAGCAAGGCGGGGAAAGTGGACTGTCGAAGGGTTTGTTTTGGTTTTTGGGTCGATGGGTGTTCGCTACACGCGTTGACCCGACTTCCGGAAGCCCACAACATCAGGCCAGGCGCAGCAAGTCGGGCCAACACGGTTCATCAAGACACTCGCGATGCTCGCGCTCCATCTCTTGCTGACTGTCTCAGTCTCGCTGCCGCTTTCTCCCTCCCTCCCTCCTTCCCTCCCTCCCTCCGTCTCTCTCTCTTTTTGTTAAATGACACTAGCCTAATGAGCCCCTAATGTTCAGGATGCATTTGTCAATGCAACAATGCCGAATGGCATTGGCTCAAGACTGGACGACTGCTTGCAGCACAAAGGAAGCATACTGCTGTGTGATTGGGGAAAGTGATGGATCTTGTTAGGTTGCTCTAGATTGTTAGGATTGTATAGTGGAATTTTGCATGGTAGCGGAGCTTCGGTTCCTGAGACAGGGAAGAAGTGAGAAAGAATGGACTTCGGCGTGAGAGGAATTGGGGGTGAAATCAAACTGTTCCCACCTCCAACCTACCACGGAGAGTTGGACAAATGGGATGACTGGTCATGGCAGCTGAAGCGGTATGTAGGACTGCACAAGCCACTGGCCAAGACGATGATGGATGAGATTGAGACGAATGCACAAAAGGTTGTCACGGATTCACTGTGCGAAGCCTAGGATGTGCAGCAGACTGGCACACAGAACAATCAGTTGACACTGTTCTCGAAACAACTGGCCTACATGTTGGCGCAGATCACTGATGGAGTTGCGAGAGCGATTGTTAGGAATGAAGACACAGAGAATGGCTTTGAGATTTGGCGTCGACTGTTCAACCATTTCTCGTTGCCCAGCAGAGCTCGTGCTACGAATCTCTTGAATGAGATCATTGCCTTTCGATTGCGACAAGACCACTTGGAGAGTGATCTGAGTGACTTCATAATTATCAAGAATCGACATGAGAAGACCACTGGAGTGCCTTTGGACAATGATCTGTTGATTACGTTGATAATGCAGAAGACCACTGGTCCATTGCAGCAGCACCTGAGGTTGAATGTCAGGAATATCAATACCTTCACTGAAGCCCTGGAGATTGTGTACAGCTACATTAAGAGCAGACACCTGGTAGTGCNAGGAATATCAATACCTTCACTGAAGCCCTGGAGATTGTGTACAGCTACATTAAGAGCAGACACCTGGTAGTGCCAAGCAGGAATGACGGTCCAGTCGATATGGATATCGGAGCACTGAAGGGAAGGAAAGGATATGGAAAGGGAAAAGGAAAAGGAAAAGGAGGAATGTACAAAGGCAAAGGAAAAGGATTCAAGGGCAAAGGAATGTTCAAAGGAAAAGGAAAACGAAAGAGCAAAGGTTTCAAAGGAAAGAAAGGAAAAGGAATGAAAGGAAAAGGACAAGGACAAGGATGTTTCATATGTGGTGATCCGAACCACCTGGTGACTGGTCTTGGTCTGAAGATGACTGGAGTTACTGGTCCGATGACTGGTCTTGGGGTTCTCAGGACTGGTGGAGCGCTGAGCAGCCGAGTGCGAGTGTATCTTCAGGTTCGCAAAGCACTGCGAATGTCCCGCAGGATCCGATCAAGAGTGAGCCACCGCAGAATGTAGCGGCCGTGACTGTCGAGACTCAGGATCAGAATGCAGCAAGACCTTCCAGGACTGTTCGAGGCGCGAAACCTGGAATGATGACGAACTTGTTNAGCGGCCGTGACTGTCGAGACTCAGGATCAGAATGCAGCAAGACCTTCCAGGACTGTTCGAGGCGCGAAACCTGGAATGATGACGAACTTGTTTGTTGGAGCTTGCTTGCTGATTGGTGTGTTGAGTGCTGGAGTGCCTCCGGTGCCTAGCCTTAATGTGCCTGAGAATGATCGACTGGGTTGTGACGACAAAATGGTCGAGTTTCACATGCAAGCTGGACTGGTCGACAAGTCATGGATACTGTTCGACAGTGGAGCTTGTGCGAATTGTTGTCCGGAATGGTTTGCTCCGGACTAGCTTGTCCGGAAAGACGTTGGAAGTGCAAGGCCGAAAGATTGTGCAGCTTGATTGTGGCAATGGCCACTCACTGAGTGTGCAATTCTACGTGTGCACTGGGATACCGTTCCCACTGGTGAGTGTCGCCCGACTGTTGCTACAGGACTTTTCGACTGTGATGGCTAAGGACTATCTTGCCTTGATTGGTCCTATGGGGAATCCGGTTCCGATTGTCACTGGTCTATTTGTGTGCGACTGTCATACCATATGCTGTGGCAGATGCAGCTAGAATGGCAGCGAGTTGCCTTCCAGAAGTGATGGATGGAATTGAGAATGAGATTGGATCCCTTGAGTTGCGTGGAGTGACGGATATGAATGATGGTTCGATTGACCACTTGTTCCAGATTGGAGCGCTGATTGCAGCGGCTCAAGAAATGAAAGCCAAGGAAGGCTATCGANGACCACTTGTTCCAGATTGGAGCGCTGATTGCAGCGGCTCAAGAAATGAAAGCCAAGGAAGGCTATCGATGGGACATGTGGGAAGTGAATGAGTCGAACTTGAAGTTGATCAGACATGTTCGAGTGTGGCGCAATGAAATGCTGGATCCAAGAATCAAACTGGCGAACAAGTCGCCGGTGCCCATCACTGGCAAATGGTCAAGATTGACTGGTGAGCGAGTGACGTTCAAGCAGTACAAGGATGGTTCGACTGTCACTGTCAGGGATGAGAANTCAAACTGGCGAACAAGTCGCCGGTGCCCATCACTGGCAAATGGTCAAGATTGACTGGTGAGCGAGTGACGTTCAAGCAGTACAAGGATGGTTCGACTGTCACTGTCAGGGATGAGAATGTCCTTGAGTGGACTAGGTCGAAAGACCCCAAGGAATGGCGAGGACGAGTGGAATTCGGGTTGAAGCATAAACCGCAACTGAGGCATGTGCAGAAGGACTGCACCGCGTCCATATGATCCAATGGTCGGACGTGATAAGTCCAAGGTTGTGAATGATGAGATTGTTGAATTCCGCAAGGCTGATGACCCAATGGATGTTGCTAAAAGGGCCAACGAGGAGCCTGAAGTGCTTGATCGTCAGATGAGGGTGAGTCGAAATGTCGAGGAACATGAGTTGGAGAATGCTCTTCGGTCACTGCCACAACATGGCAGCAGAATGAAGGAGTTGTTGTTGCAAGTGTTCAATCTCGAGGATCCAGAGACTGCAGCACCCCGNTGGAGAATGCTCTTCGGTCACTGCCACAACATGGCAGCAGAATGAAGGAGTTGTTGTTGCAAGTGTTCAATCTCGAGGATCCAGAGACTGCAGCACCCCGGACTGCTGACCGGTGGATACTGCTTCCTCGTTATTGGGTACGAATGCATCATGAATGGAGAGACTGTTACTTCCATCCAGATGATGCCCCTTCTCCTGTTGATGGATTGTTGAGCGACTGCTTGTGGGGTGATCGGTGTACAACGGTTTTCGATTCGAGTGACCCATCTCAGATTGACACTGGCCATCAAAATGAATGGGCTGATATTGAGATGCCTGATGGTACTGTCAAGAAGTGCGAGGACCCGAGAGGTCCCGCTGGTCACAAGTGGATTGGATATACATTGTTCGTTCCGCTTGATCGACCGACTGCCGGCAAGAATGCAGAACAGCAGACGGATGACAAGAATGCCTTGAAGCCGAAAATGTTGAAGATTCCAGGTGAACCATCGGAGAGTGAAAGGAGATTGCATGAATTGACTCATCTCCCTTATCGAGACTGGTGTGAGCACTGTGTCAAATCGAAGGGAAGACAGAGTCATGCCGTGAAGAAGACTGATCGGCAACCAGTGATTCAGATTGACTTCTCCTTTCTGTCGACGGAGAATGATCTTCCGAAACGAACGATCTTGAATGCGACTGACGTGCAGACTGGCTATGCAATGGCGATTGTGTNGGAGAATGATCTTCCGAAACGAACGATCTTGAATGCGACTGACGTGCAGACTGGCTATGCAATGGCGATTGTGTTGCCTGCGAAAGGCAGCATTGAGAAGTATGCTGTAGCCGAACTGCGTCGATTTGTGTTTGAGATTGGCAGGACGTTTGGGATTGTTCAATATGACAAGTCAAGGAGAGTTCACGGAAGGTGATTGCCAAGGACCTTTGCAAGACGATGGGAGGATTGTCGATGCGAGCAGCGCCGACTGGGCCACTCCCAGAGTCAAGGAAGTGTTGGAAATGTGCAAAGGACCTTGCGTGGTCAACTGAGGACACTGTTCTCACAATTGCAAGAATCAACTGGCTTGAAGTTGACATCGGAATCTCCAATGTTCACTTGGTGTGTCAAACATGCGCAATGGCTGATCAACCGATACTTGATTGATTGGATCTGACGGAAAGACTGTCTACAGCCGGAGGTGGTCTCGTGAGTACAATGGATCCTTGTGCATGTTCGGTGAATGGATTGATGCGAAACTGCCTATTAGCAACAAAGTGAAGATCCCTAAAGGAGGATCACAATGGTTCTCCGGAGTGTACCTGGGAAAGGACACTGAGGCAGATGAAGTCATTCTTGGAAATGCGAATGGAGTCTTCAAGGTTCGCACTGTCAAGAGGAAACCGCCGTCTCAGCAATGGAATGCGGTTGGAGTGAGCAAAATGTTGTCAGTGCCGTGGCAGCCCAAAGGTGATGGAGTGGATTCGACTGCGTTCGTGATGCCGCCTGATCTTGGAGTGAAGGGTAGAGTGAAGCCTCCTCCTGGATTGTCACGCGTCGAAGAAGAAGAAGAGGAGAATGAACAGCTTGAAGAATTGGCGCCAGGACCGAGTGAGAGTCTGACAGTTCAAGACCTCCTGCAGAATGACGGTTCTGTCCGTGCGCCTGCAGAGACTGTTCATGAACCTCCAGATGTTGGAGAGAATGCACCGAAGAAAGCAAGGATTGATCCAGATGCTCCTGCGACTGAGCCTGTGAGCAAACAAATGAGGATCTCAGCAGTGCACCATGTCATTGCTGGAGTGATTCAATCATGCAAATGGCTTGCGTCGATTGTTGGAGNGACTGAGCCTGTGAGCAAACAAATGAGGATCTCAGCAGTGCACCATGTCATTGCTGGAGTGATTCAATCATGCAAATGGCTTGCGTCGATTGTTGGAGTTGAAGAAGTCGTTGGAAAGGGTGGCACCAAGATTGATGTCGAGGTTAATGCCGAGGAAGGAGAGATTGAGCAGGAACTGAGGCTTGCAGAGCCACTGCTCTAGGAAAGCAATTCCCTCCTGAGGCTGAGAGGAAAGGGATGATGAAAGAGATGAACTCAATGAAGGACTTTGACGTGTATGATGAGGTGCTCGTCAAAGACTGTACCGATGAACAGGTCAATGAGGCCCTGGATTGCAGATGGGTCAAAGTCTGGAAGAATGAGACTGACCTGAGGTGCAGAGTGGCTGTGAGAGGTTGTTTCCAGAATGTCGAAAAGAATGAAGAAGACAGCCTGTTTGCCTCGACACCTTCACTGGTGACAATGAGATTGCTGTTGTGCATGGCAATGTCTCGAAACTGGGGAATAACCCTAAGATAATGATGCAGCAATGTCTGGCGAAGTGTACGTTTGGCCACCAAAGGAGTTCTATCCGAATGGCGACTGTCTCTGGAGATTGAAGAAGACTATGTACGGATTGGGACAGGCCCCCAAACTGTGGCAAGAACATTTCGCTGAGGTAATGACATCTAAGCTTGGATTCAGGAGATGCAAGAGTGATCCGAATCTTTACTGCCATGAATCTGGCAAACTGTATGTGCTTGCATATGTCGATGATCTGTTGGTCGTAGGGACTGATGAAATGCGAAAGGAATTCATGTCCAGACTGTCAGAAGAGGTTTTGCTCAAAGAGACTGGCCAGCTTGTGCCAGGGACTGAGCACACCTTTCTTGGCAGAAGAGTGCGACACAATGGTGATTCGATTGATGTGTGCATGTCACAAACATACATTGATTCGATCTTCGGACTTGTATGGAATGAAGAATGCCAAGCAAGTTGCAACGACTGGTTCTGTGACGATTGTTAGAATGTTTCGGATACACCTCTGAGTCCTGCGGAACACTCAGTGTACAGGACTGCAGTTGAAAAACTGCTTTGGTTGGCACTGATCAGAGGTGACATTGCTTATGCGACGAAAGACTTGAGTCGGGATGTGACAGCCCCGACAATGCAGAGTGTTGCAAAGCTTAAGCACTTGTTGCGATGTCTGATTGGTACCAAAACGTGTGTCTTGAGACTGCGTCCATCATATCAGTTGTCTGATGGCAGCTGTTCGTTGGATGTGAATGTCTATGTGGATTCCGACTGGGCTGGATGCTCGAAGACTAGGAAGTCGACCAGCGGATCCACTGTGAATATACTGGGGTGCAACATGATAAGCACTGCCAGGACCCAAAGTACATTGGCATTGTCGAGTGGTGAAGCGGAGTTGTATGCGATTGGCCAAGGAGTGTCGGAAGCACTGTTCCTTCGGTCAATGTTGCTTGAAGCAAAGTTGGCAAAGAAGGTCAATGTGNTTGTCGAGTGGTGAAGCGGAGTTGTATGCGATTGGCCAAGGAGTGTCGGAAGCACTGTTCCTTCGGTCAATGTTGCTTGAAGCAAAGTTGGCAAAGAAGGTCAATGTGATTGCCCACACCGACTCAACTGCCGGTAAGTCAATGGCAACCCGCTTCGGCACTGGAAAGAAAACAAAGCGCGTGGAACTGAGGTTCCTGTATGTGCAGAATCTGGTGCAAATGGGTTTGCTGAAAATGGCAAAGATTGATGGTGCACGGAATCCCGCAGACCTAATAACCAAGTACGTGGCCACTGATGTTCTACAACGATTGAAGTCCCAACTGGGTGTGGTCTCGAATTGGTGTAAAGGTAATGTGAATTCTGATGCTCATATGACTGATGATCATGTTGCCGCCTGCATGCTCACTGCATGCCCCACCATCCCGCCCGGAGTGCACGTTCTCTTCACTGTGCGTGCATGTACTCTGCCTGCACTGTGCGCGAATGCTTCTCTAGGCGTCGTAGGACTGAAGTCCACGCCGAGGGGCTGACGCGCATGAGCTTCTGATTGAGCCGATTGCAGTGATTGCATGTCCTTGAGTGAGTGAATGCAACATGTCAATGTTGTCTTGTCTAATGTAAAGTGAAGCCGACTGCTTGTCCTGACTGCATGTGCACTGTTTGTTTCCCTGAAAAGCCCAAAAACCAAAGAAAGAGAGTGTGAGAGAATGAGAGAGTTTTCCGATCCGAAATGATTTCTTTGATTGGCTGAAATGCTGGGTTTGCCGATCTCGAATGAGATTGGATCTTCTTCGAAATGTTTCTCTCTCGATCGGTTTCGCCGAATGTCGAATCGAATGATTGCAAGCGTAGGATCCAATGCAAGGGACTGTCTGAGACAATTTCCTTGCCGAATGAGATCAATGTGTTTCCCCGAAATGCTTCCTCTGAATGCTTCCTTAGTGCGACTGTAGATTGCTCCGATTGCCTCTGCGACTGCCTCCTTGCTTCGACTGTAGCAGCAATGGCCAACCCCGCGATGCCGACTGTTCCGGAAGTCCGCTATGAGGAGCTGACTGGAGAACAACTGGCTGTAGATGTGGCCGCCTTGAGTGGCCTCACTGTCGAGGAAGTGAGAAGTGATGGAGTGCAAGCATCACTGGTGGCACTGCACCTGACTGGCGACCTGCCCGAGACTCGCCAGGACCTTATCCCTAACCGCTGACCGCTTAGGAAGCAAGCGGGCTGACGGAAATGTGCTCACACTGCCGCACCTGGCATGAATGTCCTGACAATGGATGTTGAGATTGGTGACGACAGCTCAGATGATTCGTCACTGCATGGGAACCAGCAGATTGATGCCACATTGGGCATCCGGCCGTCTCCTAAGACTGCCCCAGCTCCCGTGCCGAATGCAGATCAGACTGCTTCCGCTGGAATCCCACCGACTGTTCAAATGCCTGGGACCCTGAACCCAGAGATTGGCAGGAATGACTTTCCGGCGGAGTCCTTGCATCTGATGAATGAGACACTGACGACACATCGGTTCTCCCGGAATGGCCCGGTGAATCGAGAAGTGTCTGCCGCGCTGTCTCGAGTGGACTTCGGCAAAGATGTGACGAAGGTCTGGCAGCGATTGGGTGTGTACGTGACGACTGACAGCCAGACGGAATGTCGCAAGATCGAAGTGGAAGGCGGTGCGATTGCCAACCGACTGCATGACGCTCAGGTCGGACTGGCAGAAGCAGTGTACGGCCGAGAATGGAATGACGAATGGGCTCCGATCCTGTCCCTCTTGATCCCCGGGACACGGAGTGGAGGACTGTCAGGTTGCAGATTTGAGCACCCTGATGAGCATTCGAATGGCCCAATGTCGAGCTTGCGACTGAGAATGAATTCTCTGGGCATCANGGAGGACTGTCAGGTTGCAGATTTGAGCACCCTGATGAGCATTCGAATGGCCCAATGTCGAGCTTGCGACTGAGAATGAATTCTCTGGGCATCAATGTGGTCCAGAATGGCCCGAGCGAATGCATGATTGAGACTGCCTGGTACTGCATGTCGAAGGCTGAGAGATTGTTTCTTGAGAAGGGCCACTGGCACATTGAATGGAAGCTCACTGCCATTGCGAAGGAGAATGTGGTCCATGATCTGGTGAATGTCTACGACTGGATCATGCTCCCCGCGAGTGTCGGTGAGAAGTTCTTCCGGAATGGCACGATTGACCTCTCGAAGTTTCCGTGCCATNCATGATCTGGTGAATGTCTACGACTGGATCATGCTCCCCGCGAGTGTCGGTGAGAAGTTCTTCCGGAATGGCACGATTGACCTCTCGAAGTTTCCGTGCCATCAGCTGAATGGCAGCTTTTGTGCACTGTCAGCAATGCGCAAGAGTCTGCAATACTGCCAGGGATGCTTTGATGAGAATGCCGACTATGAGGGAGTGGTTTTCGTCGTGAGACGCCGAAGCAAGAATGAAGCCCAACGCAAGTGGGTGACTGCTTCCAATGGAAAGCAGAAACTGGACAATTATTTTAATCGCGAGTTCACTGACCACATCAGCGCCCAGAATGGCTACCTGGAGAATGATGATGAGCATGTGGGTGTCGCGAACTTGCCCAAGAAGTGGGTTTGGAATGTTCCGGATGACTCCTCCCAGATGAGCATGGGCANCATCAGCGCCCAGAATGGCTACCTGGAGAATGATGATGAGCATGTGGGTGTCGCGAACTTGCCCAAGAAGTGGGTTTGGAATGTTCCGGATGACTCCTCCCAGATGAGCATGGGCATCACCCGAATGCCCCAGAATGAGAGCATGATGCGCCGACCGCACGGCCATCCACTGCTATGCCTTGCAGAAATGGCAGAATGGAATCGCCTGGCCACCGTCCGCCCGAATGGCTTGATTGAGTNGCCGACCGCACGGCCATCCACTGCTATGCCTTGCAGAAATGGCAGAATGGAATCGCCTGGCCACCGTCCGCCCGAATGGCTTGATTGAGTGGCGATTGATGGGACACACAATGGTTCCATTGACTCAGGCCGGTGCCGCAGGACTGCACCATGATTGTTCGACCTGGGATGAGCTCTATGAGGACGATGATGGCGAGCTTGTGAATGCTTGGAATGGCCCGATCCCCTCGAATGCCGCAATGCCATCCAAGAAGGCCAAAACAATGGCCTCATCAAGCTCGGCGACTGCCCTGGCGAATGTCGCGAATGCCTTGAACCCCGGAGCTGAGGTCGTGCTTCGCATGAATGCGAATGCGAAGGCAAAGTGAGCAGCAATGAGTTGCCGTTAAATTCAGGAGTGCTTTATCGAATGCTACATTTTGGAAGTGTGATGTCTATGTTGAAGTGTTGAACTGATTTCTTCCGCGGATTGCAGAGAATGAAGTTCTCGGATTCAATGTTGTACAGACCATTGCCCGATTGTGAGCACATCGACTGTACAGTGCATTGTGCCCCCGCCTTTTGAGATTGTCTCGAATGTTGACTCTATCCGTTCGAGCAACAGTCACCGAATGAGAGCAATGCGTCCAAGTCTGTTTTCTTTCTACTGTTGGCGAATGATGCTTTGATTGTTTTACTGTTTCGTGATTGAGATGATCTTCGACTAAGGTCAAGATCAAGGGACTGTGTTAAATGACACTACCCTAATGAGCCCCTAATGTTCAGGATGCATTTGTGAATGCAACAATGCCGAATGGCATTGGCTCAAGACTGGACGACTGCTTGCAGCTCAAAGGAAACATGCTGCTGTGTGATTGGGGAAAGTGATTGATCTTGTTAGGTTGCTCTAGATTGTTAGGATTGTATAGTGGAATTTTGCACTTTCTCTCTCTCTCCCTCTCTCTCTCTACAGAGAGTACGGCACGGTATGGCATTGCCAGCACGCAGGTTTCCGAGAAGCTTCGATGAATGTGTGATGGGATTGGAAAGCGACACAGCGCCTGCATCCAAAAGGATACAAAAAGCTGCAGCCAGTGTGAGGACAGCCTGTTCTTGCCATCTATCGTACACCAGACTGCCCACGTCGTCGACATGACGCTGGCTGATACCCATATAAATGCCTTGACATGTGGCAATGGAAAAGGTCCCGGCAAAATAAGTGATCATTCTTGGCAGCTGTTTGAGCCCAAGCGTGTTGACAGCCAAGAAACGCTGCTTTGATGCAGCCACCAACCCAGTATCCTGACGTCCCAGCCGTACCTGCTGAGCACCACGAGCAAGCGCATAAAGCCTCAGAAACTCCAAGCGACGCCACAGATCACTGGAAAGACCCACGTCCGCCCGAAGCGATGCAGCCTCTCGACTCCTTCTCGTGGCGTGAGGGCAGCTTTGAGGTCACCACCCTTCTTATGGATAGAACGTGCCATGATTTTTTCCAGATGTTTGCCAGACAGAGAGCATGCGCCATATGCGAAGGAGAAACTGATCTTTTGGCTTTGTACGGTCCGGTTCTGAGGCAGCAGCCTTCAGCACTGGGAGCCCGAGCTAGGTGTTGGGAAGGAGTTCTTGAGTCGATTGCTGGTCAGTATGTTCGTGCGGGCCTCAGCTCGCTGCCAAGGCCTTGATCCTCAACTTCTTCCTTGCTGGAGTCGTCCTTTTAAGTGGGGCATCGGCCTCAGCCCCGCAGACGATCCAATACGATTGTGTCTGCATCATTTGGTCATGCTACAGCTGCGTCGTATCAAGAAGCTTGTGCCCGATCCTGTCTTCAGAAGAGCCATTGGCGCTCATGCTTTGCAGAACCTTTGGTTCGAGTAGGAACTAGCAGTTCGGTGCAATCAGAACACCAACACCATGTTCCGCCGACTTGCTCGCAGGCGCGAGCACGTGTGCATTTCATTGTCGACTGTCGCATGGTGGATGCTACAGTAAAATCAAGAATCAAGCATTTGTCGGACCCCAGTCGGACCCCAGACACTGCCAAGTGAGGCTGGCAGATGACTGGGTGAACTTGTGGATCCAAGCAGCCTCGTTCGCATGAAAGAGAGTGCTATACTTGCGCAGGACGGTGAAGCTGGGCGCCCTGGGCGCCACTGCGTTCGCCGGTGCTCGGAGCTTATGACACACTAATGCAAAACACTACGCTTGGGCTGAGTGGTGAAACCATCACCTGTCTGGACACCGCTTAAGGTCAAGATTGGACACATGTGGATCAACGACGACCTGGATGACATAAAGCACCCGTAGTCAGGGCTGTACAAGTATTCATCGCAGGCAATGTTCAGTATGTGTATTTGTTCTGGCATGGCAAGTCCAAAATCTACATATTTCAAGAGGTACCAGGTGGATCGAGTCTTTTACCACTTCGCCAAGAAGGAGCAGGAGCGTCGGCAGCTTGCCAAGCGACACAAAACGAAAAGTGAGTTGGCCATGGAGCAAACACATGTAGATGTGAATGTAGCCTTGACAGCTCATGACATCGATGGACGTGCACAGTTTTGGCAGGTTGCTAAAGTCTTTGCCTACACTCTGCCTTTTTGGGCTTATAGGAAAGACAGGTCTCGACAGCTCATGTCCGTCATAAGATGCCCCAAGCACTGCATTAAGGAAGGTGGTGGTCTTGGGCTCCGGCTGGGGCGCGCTGTCCTTCGTGAGGAAGCTCGATCCCTCGCAGTTCGATGCCGCTTGACAAGGGTTTGGGAATTGAGGGTGTCCTCAACGAAGTCTGAGATCGCAGCGCTATCTCTGGGACGGTGTACATCAGCAGCAGCATATTGGTGGTTGAGGGTGTCATGTCAGTGCCTGAGCTGGTGCACTGCAGCTCTGGCACAGGTGACCGTGGTCTCCCCTCGGCCTTTCTTCTTCTACACACCACTGCTGGTCGGCAGCACCACTGGTGTCGTTTCGCCTGGTCAGGGGCCAAGGCAGATCACAGCTTCGACGGGCAAGCTTGCTTCCAAACGAACTGATGCACGGTCTCCGAACACTCCCAGAAACCTTGAAACCCCGGCCTGTTTCCACACGATTGAGAAGGCAGGTGATCCAAGAGATCCTGCAAAGACCTTTGAGGCGCTGTGGTTGGAAAGTCGGATGATATGGTACAGTAGCGGTCTATATTGCCTTGAATACCCGGACAACCATAGACGCTAGCCGTGTTTCGATGCGTAGTCGTGCGCACTCGACTGTCCAGGCTTTCAAGCAGCAACCCCTTGCGCCGACTTACCATCCACTTGATCCAGGGTCAAGGCACACAAGACCTGACGGAAAAGCCAAGGAACATGTCAGTTTGTAGACTGTTTTCATCGCCTTCCAGACCAAATTTGAACGCGGGCCCCTCATTCTCACAAATCCGGCCGTTGTACCTTTAAACCTGCTAGCTAAAACCTCAGACCTCACAGGAAAAGCTTCATGGTAAGACTGCATCGAATGTTTCCCGATTCCAGGTGCTTCGTGTGACGGTGTTCAGACTTAAAATGATCCGGGAGGGCATGTGCAGCTCTCAGGTGCCATCATCGAGCCGATCCGCGACAACGTCCCCAACTGCGACTTCTTGCGAGTGCACTGCAAGGACTCACGGCCAAGTGAGAAAGTCAGAGGTGAGTCGGGCGAATCAAGAGTTGAGGAAAGTTCTGTCATGGCATGGTGCTACAAGCTGCAGCACGCTGAAACTGTGAGCCTGGGGACGGTTCCTTGCACCAGGATGTAGACCTAGAGGAGAAGAAGGCTGGACCGACAAGTTTTCAGCTCCCGGCAGTCTTTGTCCCCGTGCTCCCGTGACCAGACGACAATGCCGAATACGTTCAGTATGACTCAGTATGTGTTAACAGGTGCACTGTGACACCGGCCTCACCTTGGACTACGATCACCTCGTGGTCGCCGCAAGGAGCTGAGCCGTGAGCCGTTCAAGACCAGGCTCCCAGGGCTCCCAGGGCTCCTGGGACCTAGGCTCTTGTCAGATAATAAGCTTCACCAGCCAAGGGCGCTGCTGTTGCTCGGCCCAGGTTGGCGCGCAGCCAAACACCTTCGGCATCCCTGGCGTCGACAAGTACGGCAGGCTCGGCGACACTACAATGATGTGCTTGTCAGTACCTCTATCGCTGCATCGCAGAGAGAAATAAAAGAGGAAAAAGTGTCCTCAAGATCCGGTGCTTCAGAACGACTTTGGGGAGGCACCAGGCTAGCCAATTAGGATAGAAGCGCGATTGCCACCACTGAATAGGGCCATCGGGACGATCTCCGGGCAAAACTGGACACAAAATGTTGCCGCAAAATCCAGAAATTCTTTGCAGACAGAGATGAAAATACCTTGCCAAGTTTTACAAGTATCGGCTTTCCCCAGTGACACCCAGGATAACACGCAGCTGCAGTATGAACCATCAGTTTAGTCCTGTCAGGTGTGTGGCTGGGAGTGCTGCATTGCCTTACCCCAGTCAGTCACCGAAAGGTTTCTGAAAGAAATCGAGCACGGGCGAGCACTGCGAAAGGACCACGCGGGCTTTGACGTTTTCCCCGTTGCTGCTGCCTCCGGCTGCATGCAAGGCATGCATTCTGCGAGGAGATGTTGGACATCATCGAAAAGGCCGAGGTCGCCAATGCCTCCGGAGATTTGGCCACCGCCAGGGTCTCGGCTCCTGAGCTCTCCAGCACCCTGCTCTGCTCCCAACTGTCCCAGCTGTTCTAGAAGCCCGAGGTGAAGAGACTCTTGAACTTCGTAGTCGTTGGTGGAGGACCGACAGGCAACTGGGACACATGTGAGTCGCAGTGCTTTCGCGGCTTGGAGCGGACATAGGGCTACTTGTGTTTTTTCGAACATGTGTCTGAGGTGTCGAATTTTGCGGCGAGCTCTCGGACTTCATCAAACAGGATATCAAGCGCAGCACGATCGAACTTAGATGCCGGACAATGCTTCTGATGTCACCGGAACGCGCATCATGTCCAGATGTGTAACGCGACATGTTAACCCAACCAGGTCGGTATCCCAAGATCGCCGAACACTTCCAGGCCAGCGTCACACACTTTGAAATGTCATAGCCTGCAGCTCCTGCACTTTGATCGGAGCAGCAGGTCACGCTTGTGGAGGCTCTCCCAGGCCTCCTGACAATGTTCCACAAGTCTGTTGGCCCCTTGCTGTGCATCACAAGACGGTGCCATGATGTCGAAGAGCCCTACATGCTGCGGAAAGACGTTGTGTTGCGCCAAGGCAACTATGTGCAAGACCACCTTGCCAGCCAGGCTTTGCCTTGAGAGGAGAGAGTCCCGAAGCTCAGAAAAGTGACGTTGAGTTTGGCGTAGCAGACCTATACTAGTGGTGAAATTCAGCGCTGTTGAGGGAGCGGCAGCAGCAGAAAACCATCACTGCAAATTCAAAGGGGAGCTGGCTGTCGAAGGGGCTCTGGATAGTGCCATAGAGGGCACGGAGACGAGACAGTCATGTGCGATAGTGTAAAGGGTCGGGGTTGAGGAGCGACAGCCGGACACTTCACGATGCCACCGCACCGCAGAGTAGACCGACTCCTTTGCTGAGGGCCCCAGGTCTCCTTCTTTGGAAGGCGGGGGGCACCTAAGGCACGGGTCCAACTAGCTTGGACTCATTCTCCGCGGAAGGAATGATTTGGTAGCGCAGTTGTCGATTGGATCACTGCAGCCTTCCCGAACTCGTTGACCTGTGCTTTGCAAGGACCAGCTTACAATCTGGTTGACGGATTGTGCAAAACAAGGTTTTCATTTAACGTCCTACGCCTCACCCGTCTACACTTGCTCGATGTGCAAGGGTTTTCGTGAAGATAAGTTGAGACGGAGTGTGATTTTGAACAGCCGAGCCTATCCCTCAATATGAAGGATGGGGTTGCATGAACGCGAGGGTCGTGAGGACCGCTCACGGCCCATGTCCATGGCAAAGCAAAGTGAGTAGGCAGGTCCTACATGAGTCATGAGGCTTCATTTATCTCCGCTTTTTCTATTTTTCTACGCTGTCCTGATCAGGGCGTGGACGTGAAGTTGAACCTTGGAGGCAAGTATATGGAGCTAGCGGGGCTGCATGATCTCGGCGTTACAAACCGTGCTGTAACTTCGTGTTCAGACCTGAAAGCCTTCGAGCATTGGCACAAGAAACACAGCTTTCGTCATCTTAGGAATGCCATGGTCAAAGAGGTGGAGCCAGAGAAGGTCCACTTGAAGACCAAGGCACGACGTGCAAGAGCTTCGGGCACCGACCGAGAGTCGACACGGCATGATTTCTCGACTCGCCACCTGATTTAGTGGCCATTCCGCTCTGTCACAGCCTTTGAAGCATTTTTCGTTCTGCCGCCGGTTGGCACCCCTCACGACCAACCGCAAACGTTGTCCACAACATCCAAACACGTGAGAACGCGAAGAGGAAGGTGTCATCGACATGGACTACGGCATCCTTGTGTGGGTGGCAGGTGTCGGCATGAGGTGGGACGTGCTTGGCAAGATGTGATGTCGCATGGGCACAGCAAAGCATGGCAAATGCGAAAACAACTGTTCAACGAAAAGGCCGTTCACCCGGTCGGTGTGCGAGAAGATTGGCAAGGACTCCGATGCATGCTCCCGTTCAGAACAAGCTTTCCGATGCAGACGTTCTCTTCCTGCCTGCAATAAGTGAAGCAGGGCTGAAATCTGTCACGTGGCTTGTGCACCCTCTGCATGGTTGTGCGGTCTTGGTCTGTTGAGCATCACGGGTGACGGAAGGAGAATGGACAGACAGATCGACGTGGGCCACCGGGCTGTCACTTCAGGGTACAAATTCTGCACGGCCAGCCCGCTTTGTCCACGGAACGATGATGCAAACACGCAGTGGCGCTTTGCTTGAATCCACCTGCTACACTCAGCTATACCTGCCTCCAGCAAGCTGCCTGAAGATTTCGACTCGTTTGTGTGGCTGTTTCCGTTGTCTTCTGTGCCGGCCGGACAAGGTGTCTTTGGATTGCCTTCAAGCTGGCAATGATAGTCTATATGGGTTTTAGACATTGCCCGAATTGGGCGGCTTCTCCAGGTTGTTGGTGGACGAGTGCTTGCGAGTGAAGGGCACGAAGCTCGGTGAGGCTCGCATAGTTCTGCTTCGAGTTCCGGACACTGCATCGGCAACTTTCCACATCTCCACGTTCTGGTCCAGGTATTCGCGATTGGTGACTGCGCCGTTAGCGGAAAGCCACCAACTGCACAGGCTGCCGGTCTCAGTGTTCGGAGTGTTTGTGCCCCTCGCACAAGAAGTTGTGGTGGGAACGTGGCCTTGCTTGAAGGTGGCGTATCAGCAGGGCCTCTTGTTTGCATCACAGGTGCGAGCAGCGAACTGCGGACACGGCACCGCGACTCTTTTCATGATTTGCGGATGAGTTCCTGTAAGGCAAGTACCTGGGGCGCATGTTCCGCTTGGGAAAGGAACATCTCATCTCTGACCCAGCGACACAGCTCAACAACTGGAGTAGTTGCCTGCACAGAAGTGGTGTTAGCAGGCAAGCTTTACAGATCGGAACGATGCTCCAGCCCCTTATGGAAGGCCACGCATAAGCGCTCTAATTGTGCATTAGTCAGGCAAGTTTCGTATCAACCTAGGGATAAATTTGAATACACTATACGTATTAATAGAACACACCGCAATACAGAAGAAACTACAAGAGGTACATGAGATAATAAGGACTACTGTAGGATCGTATATCTCGGGACTTGATAGTAATAGACTTGTCAGAAAGGCAAAGACAAAGTGTTCGGTTCGTTGCAGCTTATGCACAAGCTTCGTTGTTCAAGACCACAACCAACTGAGGAAGCGGCGCCTTTCAAATACTGTCGCGGCCTCCACGGATGCAGCAGAGAACCGGTGCAGCAGAGCGACGTGCTGCTTCCACGTGCTTGCAATGTGAGGTCATCAGGGCACAATGGCCTACATCGGGGACTCCCAGGGTGCGGCAGAGATTGACCCGAACGCCTTCATCAAGCTCTTCGGTCCTTCTAAAGTCAACCAGCAAACAAGGCACTTGCTCAGCTTTCCTAGGCTCGGTCGCTCCTCTGTCACAGACCACATGTGGTGGCGATCCCTCTATGGTGACACGGACTGATCCTCCTGAGCCTCACCCCGCGTGAGTTGCAGGGCAATGCAGAGTAGCCTTTCCGTGCCAGGACCAACTGAGAGTCATGGGACCCGCAGGATTTGCGATTTGGCGGTCCACCTACTTCAGCGCCTGGCACGGACTTATTCGAGAGGAAGTGCTGCCGCTGCAGCCGCTGCATGCTTGTGCTCGCCTTTCAAGGCAAGCTGTTCTCCAGCCGAAATCGCTGGTCTGTCGCAAGCGACTGGCTGCGCACTGGCGGCTTGGTGGGCGACATCATTCAGAAGTAATCCCAGTTTTCACTCCAAGTTTGCGATCTTTTCGGGCGGTCATGAAGCTGTTTGAGGCATGTTCGGGCGGCCGGCATCGTCATCTGCGCAGGGCACCTCCACGGTTTGAGAGGCTTTGGCTTTGGCTCCTCGGTACCTGGGGAGCTCCAAGACTCGGCAGACCGTTTGATCACTTCGGTGCCTCGGGGCCGAGTCGTTTTGCTGACATAGATTGCTAGGTTTGACCTGCAACAAAAACCGTGCCACCTTTGGAAGCAAAGGTGGCCTTACGACTGGACCGAGCCAGCATGTGCCGCTAACAACATGTCCACAAGTCCATTTCTCTCAGGTGTCCTAGCGTTGGTGTGACGTAACCGTAAGTCATAACTCCCAGACTCAGACCTGTTTTGGCAGGCAAGCTTCGGTCCGTTGATCTTGCACGGTTGCAATCCGAGCATGCAGCAGGCCGACACAGGTGCACTCAGGTGCGAGCACTTCGATGGGTCTTCCACACCGTCTAAGGTTGCTTCAAGCTTGTGATTGCAGCACACTGCACTCCTGTGCAGACAAAGTAGCCAAAGCGGCTCTTATCTCACCGCAAGTTTTCCAGTCGCTAAGCCCTTGCCCTGAAGCACAGAGAGACGGACACACAAAGCACAGGTCAAAGCTGTAGATATCGAACATGTTCGAGTATGTTGCTGCTGCCTAGACCAGCCTCGACTGACTCGTGTCATCGTGGCGAGCGACTCCCTTCTTCAAGCAACTGCTGCAGGCTATTGTTTTCCCAAATCTTGTTGTGCAGCAGCGGACGCATCAAAAAGAAGCGAGGTGGCGACGAGTCAGATCGCGCACAGAGCATGCCAGCATGTGCTGACGGTTTGGACAGGTAGCAGCTCCCTATGGCAGATATCACAGCAACTGGGCTGACAAAAAGTCTTCAACTGCGAGCAAATGCAGTCCGGACCAAGTGAAACGCACGGCAATGGTATCAAAATTCCGTGAAGCATACGGGAGTGCTGGCGGTTCGTGGGCATGCTGCGTCGTGTTCGGTATGCCGCTGGCACGGTTCCACTTTGGCTTACCTCAGGCACCGCTGGCCAGCAAGGCACCGATGTTTGCTGGAACTCGCGTATGTGCCCAGTGTGCGGATTTCTTTTGAGCTCCAGGCAGGCTTATCCAGGCGCTGGCTTCCTGCGACATAAGTGCGCGGACAGAGCCGTTCTCAGCGCACATGCGTCGGGGTCATGCTATTTCCGTCAGGCAACACGAAAAAATTTCCGACAGTGTTCGTTGTAGCCGGGCCCGAATCCATTGTCATTTGACAAGGCCTGGATCTTGCAGGAGTGTCACCACCTCAAAGTCGTGCAGCCATTGAACAGTGCTCGTGTTTTGAATTGAAGCGCAGGCCCCACTCTGATCGCGGCTGGCCTGTGCTGGGCCACCGGAAACGAGGCCAGGACGTGGGTTCGTCTCGAACTTCGGGTTGCGAATGGCATCAAGACACTGGCTCCATACCGAGCAGTGACAATGCGCCCGAGCTTGGTACACGACATTCGCTGCTTGTCGTGCTGTTCTTCAATCAAGCTATCGCTTTGTCGCTCCAGTACCGACCATGCAGGCATCCACGGGCCGTTGGATGCCGAGCATGGATCAAACCTATCATCGACAGAAATCCTGCGTTCTGCCGCAGGATATGTATCATGTTGAACTCAACTTGAGCTCAGGCTTGGGCAATTGTGCAGTGCTGCTGTGCTTCGTTGTCCATTATGCCCGAGCCTTGACTTGTGACTGCGATAGAGCAGTGTTATGCGCGACGGTGGTTTGTGCACAGTGACGAGGTTAATCGCTCTGTCATCTACCCTTTGCGGATGAAACTCGGCCCGGCAGAGTTGGAGCGAATCGACGATGCTGAAGTGCAACAGTAATAGTACCAGAGCAAGGAAAGGCTCCAAGCCTGTGCCATTGCCCGTCATGCTGATGGCCATGATGTCAGGAGCTCAGTTCGTGCAGATATCTAATATGTACATATTATCCACAGCCTTGACACCCTGGACCAGACAAAGTCGTTTGAAGTGCCTTCGTCGAGCCCTCTAAGTGTTTGGATGGCTGTCCTACGCTCTGCAACTGAGTTTCGAACAACTCAGCCTGAGTTGCTCGGAGAGAACACGCAACCGCTGTGCGAGTTCCAGACATCTGGGTTGGTGTTCTTCAAGGCTCATGTCTCTGTCCCGCAGTGGTGTACTGTTTTGTTTGCGACAGATCCAAGAGAAGACATGAGTCGCGTGAAAAAGGTTTGCTTTCTGACGACTCGGATCGATTTCTGTGTCGGCGGATTTTGTTCCTGGTTCGTGGTTGCGCTAACATTCTTAACGAGTTGGCAATTGTTCAGGTTCTGTGCCACCAATGGTTATATCCAGTGCAGAAGCCTGACAAGGCCAGGGTTCAACAGCTGCGGCAAGTCGGCGAAGAGTGGCCCCGCAGGTTCCTGGTGATACCAATGTCTTGGAGGCACACTCTTGCGTCTTGCGATTGCGGTTATACAGCAGCCAGTGCTTGGTCTCTGCGGGAAGGACTTTGGCCGGCATCGTGCTTTGGGCCACAGGACTGTGCCGAGCTCACGTAGCGTTGCAGAGACTCTCAGGAGTCTCAAGATTCGACGCAAGCATTGGCACAGCTCAGGTGCATCAACTTGGATGCAGATCACAGGTTGAGAAACCTGAGGCCACATTAAGAAGCTTTCATGCCTGGAGAGCATGCAGACAGCGAAAATGGCTGCACCACAGGAAGCCTGGCGAGACGGGGTGCACCAAGCCGTTGTCGGACATAGTCAGGTGAGAAGCATGGTGCGCACGGTGTTTGAACCAGGTACAAAGTGCCTCGTGGGGGAATGTTTGAGTACATCTCAGGCCAGGACCGCGCGGGCGCGTGTGGAATGCCTTCGGTGTGTAGGCTTTGTTTGGCTGCAGAGCTCGGCATATCGGCAGAGTAAGACTTTGCGCTTCCTAGTTTGATGTTACCAGGTGCCAACTTCTTTGGGGAGATCGTTGAGTGGACCGGCTATGCTCTGGTCCGGCTCTGGGACTTCCTCTACGTGTCACAAGCTTTGTCCATGCCTAGCTGCCGCTCTGCGGCTCAATCGAGGCGATGGGCTTCGCCCTGCCAGGGCTAACTTTCGCGCTGTGCACCGTCACGGACTCAGAAGGGCATTTTCAGCTCGTATTCAGGGTCTTGCAGATCATGGCAGTAGATCGCGACCAGCGCCACGAAAAGCAGGCGTACGAGCTGCTGCAAAACTTTGCAATGTTTCCAGCCTGCCCACGTGCAGAGCAACAACTTCAAACAGTCGTGGAAGAGCGGCTTCAAGCCAGGAGCAACAGCAACCGCAAACATACACACAGACAAACCCTTCTCTCTGTCGTGACAGTGGTGTGACTGCAGGCTGCCAATATCGGGCCAAGAGCTATTTGGCTGCATCGATAGTTTCCAACACGTAACATCCGAATCCTGGTCCTGGCGGTCCTAAGCCCTTCCAACAAACCCGAGGCCATCGCTCATCACAACTGGTGCGCGCCGTTGATCTTGCGAAGTCATCAAGATGAGACACGCCTGAGACCTCACGGGCCATGAGGAAGCTCATACACTCACAAGAGAAGCCATCACCAAACAGTCGATCCGTTCATGATTGGGCTGCAGAGCCCATCAATCAGAACCTGCTAGTGGATCGTGGCTGGTGCTGTGCGAACCTCTCCGGAGGATATTCATTGCTTTTCGTAGTCGTAGTTGCGGGGTCAGCTGCCGCTCTTCTGCATCTGATTCATGACATGCTTTGTGTCAGAATAGGTACTTGCAGAAGTTCAAGGATCAGTACCCCAAGGACTGGGCTGCATGCGGTTGAACATCAACAGGGCTGTTCCGCCAAAACCCAATCCCAAGTGGCCCACCGAGAGAATGAGTGTTGAGAGCATCCACACACCTAGCATCCTCATGTGGTAGTTGATCTAAAGCTCCTTGAGCCGTAACTTGTATGAAAGGCTAACTGCATAGTTAAATATGCCTTCGCGAAAAGTTACTTATTTTTTGCGAAAGCTATCTGTTTAGCCTACTTGCCGTACCATTACTATTACTGTTACCATTACTAGTCAGTACAAGTGCCATGACTATGACTACGACTATTATTTTTACTGCTGTTATTGCTATCACTATAATATTCTCTGTTCTCATAGTTACGGTGATTACCGTTCGATCGCTAGGATCACTATCGTTACTGTATGATTACTTTTCTTTTCTCCATATTGACGATTATTGCTACTACGATTATTGCTATTGTTGCTGTTCTTGCTACCACGGTTATTGTTATTATTTCTGCTTACTACTACTACTACTACTACTACTACTACTAACGGTCTCGGCTGGAGCCTGAGCTGTCGTGTGGAGCCTGCGGAGCGGTATCGATGTCGCATTTCCCTGTTTCATACTGCTGGGCTTTCACTGTATTGATGATGACTGACAGCTTCGGGGCCACAAATCACAGCTAGCTGCATGGGTCCCAATTCCCACGGCCAGGTACCGCGACTATGGCAGAAGAGCATGTAAAGGAACTGGTAGACCTGAGGGTTCAGAGGAGTTCCACATACCTCTCGGGAGCCGAAGCAGGCATTGCTACGGCGAAAACACTTGGATTAGGCAATCCAACTTCTGCAGAGGTTCACTGGACGCGCAAGCGGGCACTGCGCAGGGCTCGCTGGCGCGCACAAGATAGCAATGGAACTTTTTACCGTGGACAATGGCAGACATCATCGATGCTGGGAGTCCGCACAGTGGCGAACTCGGATCCGAGCACGCCGGCGACGCGACGTCGGGATAGGCCAACGAACAACCGGACCCAGTCGAGACGCGTTCGATGTACGACGTGCAACATGAAAGGTTTGGCTCCGTGCTGAGTACATGGCTCAATCACCGATATCCTCATAGTTCAGGAACTGCACTGGGAATGTGGGCGGAACGACGGGCAATGGACCATGCCCAACGGATGGCGAGGGGAGGTCACAGCAGACCCTCAGAATGGCTACTCAGGGATTGGAATCTTCATTGCCCCGTGGCTTAGCAAAACTGCGAGCATAAGTGCATGTACCCGGCACCCGGGACGTCTTCTGCATGTCAAATGTGAGACGGAGCGGCTCACCATGGACATAGTCGGTCTGTATCAGCATGTAGAGCATGCGCCTGCCTGACTATTGCACTGGGGGCCCTTGCCCATTTGAGGAATGGGTCCTCCTGGGCGGCCTCGAGGCTGAGGCTGCTGCATGGCTTGCTGCAGCTTCACTTGGCAGCTCCTTGGCTGCCTGACAGCTAACTCCTCAGGCTGCTTGTGCAGCGGCCGAAGAAGGGCTGTCCAGCCCTTGAAAAATCTGCTTGCAGGCTCAGCTGGAGGACGGACCTGTCTTAATTCTGTTTTTCAAACTAGCGGCTTCACCTGTGCAGTCGAGGCCACCGGGCTTCCAGCCCTGGTTTGCAAAACCTGAGCCCTTGAAACTAGGACTCGAGAAACTTAGCCTTCTCCTGGAGGGCCTCTGCCAAAGAGCCGCCTTCGGCGAGTTTCTTCTTCATCTTGGCAACCTGAAGCTTGGTCTTTTCCCGACCAAACTTCCTGGTCACGATCTGGAAAAGCTGCCTAGACTCCGCGACTCTCAATGCGACACTGTCGTGGTAGTGCATGATCTGCAGCTTGCCCCTTTCAGCCTCCGTCAACTCTGGCTTCTCTTTGTTCCGGGCCTGATGATGGAGAAAACATTCAGGGGCTCACGTATACGTACATCTTCCTAGATAGAAATATATGCTTAAAAACAACAAAAAATATTTGTTCTAACTTTGTTAAGATTAGCGGCCGGCTTCTTCTTCTGCTTGTCCTTTTTTACAGGCTTGGCGCCTGCAGCTGGCTTCTTCAAAACCTCGCCATCCCAAGACTTCCTGATTCGAGCCTTGCTGCTCGGCAGGGGACTGCCTTCGGCTTCCTGGCTCAAACTCGTCTTGGCGCTCTTGGGAGTGTCTGGAAGCTCCAGTTCCCTGGTCCGAATCCTTCTGAGCGGACTGCTCGCAGGGGCTGGCGTCCCTTTCTTTGGCGGCTTCGTCACAGGGCTTGGCATCGGGGTCCCTGTTGTGGGTCGCGGCGTCCCGGAGCTTGCCCATCGAGGCCAACACCTTTGGAAGAAGCAGCGCCCTAAGTTCCTCGAGATCCTTGATCTCGAACTGGGTCGCCTTGCTGCAAGCCTCCTTGAACCTGGTGTCGTTGCACAAGCGGCGAGCATGAGCCATGAGGATGAGCAGCATCTCGGCCGTGTCGCCAGCCCAAGAGCTCTGCTTGGTCAGGGGCCTGGAGGACGAGGTCCGGGAAGTCATTGCTGACCTTGGCCAAACACTTTTTCAGGTCCTTGTACTTGAAAGACAAGCCGCTCTCCACCTCGTAAGTTGCTTGAGCAGGGCAGAAGCCTTGAAAGGCCTTTGGCCTGGACAGCACTCGTCTTGCTGAGATTGCCGTAGGGCTCGAAGCTGAAGGTGGCCTGGACACCTAGGAGCTTGACGTACTTTTTGAACACGTCCAGCAAGTGCTCCTGGTCCACCTCCGGCTTGGGGAAGTTGCGTTCGCCGCCTCGGCCACCATGCGCTTTAACGAGCCTAGGCCCTGCCTGGAGCCCAGGACTTTAAACCTGGCAAACGACAGGACCTGCCTGGAGCTTGAAGCCCAGGACCAGCTAGGACCTGCCTGGAGTTTGAAGCCCGGACCTTTTCGGGAGCTTGAAGCCAGCTATATCCGGGGAGCAAGCTTCAGCGTAACGAAAAAGACTTCAGCTCTCTTCTCGCCAGCTCAATTTTGCACGTCAAGCGGGGCTTGATCGATCTCGGCTTGAAAACAGTCCCTGCGGATCTCGAAAAGGACCTAGCTGGCGAGCTTCTTCTGGAGATCGAGTGGACGTTGCCCTGGGCGATCATCCCAGCTGGATCAGCTCCTGGGACCTGGCGGAGGATGGACGGTACAAAAAAACGAACAACAACTGCAGCCCTGCTTTCCGGTCGATGCCTGGGCGTTTTGGAGAGCGATCAATGAAGGATCGTTGAGCAAGAACCGGATGTACCGGTGCTCCTTGACCTTCATTTGCTTCGTCGCCTCCGTCCAGCGCTCGGGTTCGGTCTCCATGTCATTCTCGATCTTGTACATGAGGTACTCCGAAAAGTTCAGGATGGCACCCCTGCCACAAGATCCATTACAGGTGATGCCTGAACAGGCCTCACGATCCGCGCACATGCGATGGCGCTTGCACTCAAAATGGAGCCCGGCACCCGTTAATGATCTCTGCTCTGACTTTCAGCCGTTGCAAGCAGCTTGCTTTTTCCGCCTGCTATATACACGCGCTCAGTTGGCTCCGAAGTCGCCGGCCACAGATAGTGATTGCCTCTGTGTTGCGGGCTGGGCACCACGGTGCCCCACCACTGCCTGCATTGCTTGCTGTGCTACGCAATCATGGCACTGAGGGGTTCCTTGATGCATCTTTGTTGTGCATGTTCTCAGCTGCTGCACTCATGGCCCAAATTGTGCCCTACCCGCCTGATGTACACACCATTGCCCTCGAAGAGTCTCTGCTGCTGAGTGTGCTACAGACTCTGCCGGAATGGCAGGGCACCGGCACAATGCTGCCAGCCGCGCCACTCTGGGTACGGAATGACATCATGCAGCAGGCCTATGAACTACTGTGCCCGAGTCTGCGGAAGGATTGCCTGCGATATGCTGGGAAACTTAGTAAGGGCACAGACTGTCATCTAACCTTGGGTGCATACTGCCGAGGGCCATATACGGGAGTCAGGTGGATACCTCACCACCCTCACGCACAACAAGGGCGGGGAGGTCTGGGTGGAGGATGATGACGGAATCACCTATGAGGACCTGCCCAGAGGACTGAGACGTGGCTCAACGTACACAATAGCCCTCCACGGCTTCCGTTTCCAGTCCAGAAACCACACGCATCACACTTGTAGCTGGGACCGCTTCAACCGTGTTACCCTGGTAGTGTACTGTATCAGCAGGCCACAGGCACTGACCACTTCACAGGTGCAATACCTTGAGGAGTTGGGTTTCAAACTGCCACCAACATCTATTGAGGGTGACTGTCTTTGTCCCCCATAGGGGTTAGGAGTTAGGGCACCTCCCCCCCCTGGTTACTTGGTAGGCTTTCGGTTTCTCCTCGCAGGGCCTGTGAACAGCAGCCTTTTAAGTTTTAGTCTGCCACCTGTGTGCGCTCAAGACAGCACCAGTCGGCACAGGGCCGAAACTGCCAGCGCTGTCACGGAAAACCGAATACAGCTCTCTGCCCGTACCTGTAAGACCCTTGGCTTGATACCTCCCATCATGCCCGCCGCGGCCAGGTACCAACATGGCAGCAGCCAGCAGCCACTTTGCCCCTCCACCGTTTGGGGGCGGCGGTGACGGCAGCTCAGTGTGTCCCTGCCTAACGCGAGGCTGTGGCCGGCATATCTTGACAGCCGGGCACTCGCACTGTTGTTCAAGGTGTGGGCAGGGCTCTCATACCCGACGTTGCAGAAGACTGCACGAAGCAGCTGCGAGACCAGTGATCAGCCGTTGCTCAACGAGGAGCTGCGAGCTTATGGCTGGCCTGAGACATGTCCATTGTGGCTCAGCATGCGACAGAAGTCAGGGCGTGCTGCACACTGTTCATTGCAGCAGACGACAGCCATGGATGGAGCAGACGGATGTTTCACAGACTTTGGCTGGCACCGGCCTCTTGGCTCCAGCTGCCAACGTGGCCGAGGCTATGGGAGTGGTGGATATGGCGGTGCAATCAGTGCATGTGACCGGTGCTGGTGCAGCACGACAGAGCGAGACCTCCACGGAGGCTTCAACCACGCCCACTAGCGCGGCAACAGCAACGCAGACTTTGGCACACTTGCAGGTGCAGTCCAGCAGCCTGGGTGCCCCTTCAGGCTCTCCACAGGAGCTCGGAGATTCAGCATCGACGGGTGCCACATTCATCGATCTGACCGAAATGGACTAGGCAGCCCCCCACCATCCAGGTGCTTGACATGGGCCGTGGAAAGTAGCAACGTGGTTACATCGCTGATCGCGGCAGTTTTGAGGCTGAGGATGAGCAGAAGCAGAACATTTTTTCTTGCGAAATGTGAACCAAGAAGTGGTTGCCTACCGGGGTCTCCGATCGTGGGATGCAGCCACTGACCTGCCGGGCGATGCCTGCCTTTCGTCAGATCATCGTACTGGTGAGACGTGTGCAATGCAAATACTACTACTACTACTACGACTACGACTACGACTACTACTACCACCACTTCTCATGCTCTTCCTACTGCAACTGCCAGTGCTGTTACTACTCCTGCTGCAGCTGCCAATACTACTGCTCCCACTGCTGCTGCTGCTACTGCTACTGCTACTGTTGCTACTGCTACTGTTCTTATCGTCGTCACCACTTACTACCACAATCCGCCATACCTACTACCCACAACCCTATACGACCCACCGCCGCCGGCTACTACCTCCCACCTTTTTAAACTCTCAATCAATTTTGCTCCCAAAAGCTTTTCAATCGAAAAACTTTCAGGAAACTCTCAACCCTAAGGCCCTCAGACGGCTTCATTAAAGATCCAACCCCTGAGACGCCCTTAACCAGCCCTTTCCAACTATTGTAGATTTCACGCAGCCCTGAAACCCCTAAGAAGCTTGCCAGAAGCTCTTAAGTATAATGCGCGTAAGCTCTTGTCATCGGGAAGCTTGTAGCTTATAACTCTGGGTTCTAAGTTGCAAAGGTATGTAAATCTGCCTCCGCGAATTTTCCGCCATGATGTTGCGAAAGTTACTTTTTTTCCCGCGAAGAAAAGTCATTTCGGGATGAGGCAATTTAGATCAACAACCATGTGACGATTGACCCATTATATACTATATACTGTCAATAAGCGATCGCAACAGGGCAATAAGCAGAAAGTCTCAAAGCCAGCCGCTAGAAAAAACTGCAGGACCGGAAAGCGCTGTTGCCGTTCATCTACTGAGAGCATTCCGGCTGCACGAGGCCACCGCCCCCTGCGCTCGTTGTCAAATTGGTGCCCAGGTTGTCACTTGAGGTGTTACTTGTAGCATACTCACTCCACTCATCACACTCGTGGCTCCACCTATCCCTCGCAACTCTTCCAACGTGCAGGCTGCAGACCTTTGCTGTGCGAGACTTTGCTGACTTTGTCGCAGTGTCTTTCCAATTCGGACGTTGTGCACGGCTGTCAGAAACTTGTCAGAGGTGACGGGGCTGTTGCCAGCAACTGCCTGTGGGGGTGATGCTGAGAGGGCAAGACTTACCCAGGTGCAAAACATTAAAGCTTGTGTTGTGAGAACCTAGCTGACCCAGCCGGCAGTGCAGTGGATGACTTGCAGCAATCTCGAACATTCCATTTGCATCGTTTCGGAAACCCCGTTTTGGCTCGTGCCTTGCGAGTTTGTGGTGTGACATGAGCCCCATCATTCACCCTGCTTCACCGTTCCAGCGGACACCAGGGACATTGGGTCCTGTCAAGAAGTGAAGTCACGGGCAAACCAAAGCAGGAATTTCGCAGTCCAGCTTGACTGCCAAGTCGGCTAACTTCTGCAACTGTGCGAACATACGTAAGCCAGCGAAGTGGGAAGAGAGGTTTTGTTGCTAGAGCTTCCCCGGTAAAGTCACCTCGTGCGTTTGTGCGGCGTGCTCCGGATGATCTCGCAGCCGACACCTCAGCTCCGATGCTGTGCCGCAGTTCCGGCCAAAACCACAGATCTGTGTCAGTGTATTCTAGGACCACAGTGCATTGAACTTTGGTAGGAGAGCCAGTGCATGTCAGGCAGACTTGGAGGCAAAGTTCAATACTAATTTGATGCTGCGTGGCGAAGGTTATACATTCTGTCCCTGCGCGGCGACACCATCATCACGCGAGACTTCCGCGGTGATGTCGTGAAGGGCACTGCGGAGATTTTCTTCAGAAAGGCTCTCCCTGGAAGATTCTAGGGAGCAGAAGTGGGTCCAGATTGAGCAGGTAAAATTCTGGCACGGCGACGCTCCTCCAATCTTCAACTTGGATGGTGCCTCCAGCTTAGATTAGAGCAGCCCAGATGCCAAAGAACTAGCGATTAGACATCATGGCACAAGGTCACCTATGTCTTCATCAAGAAGAATGGATTGCATCCCACTGTTGCATCGTTTTTGGTTCCCCTAGATGTGGAGCGAGTTGGGAAGCTTGACTACAAGGTTTGCGTTCGACTTTTAGTCAGGTACTTCGTGGCAACTACATGTCATAACATCTCCCCGGCTGCCGTGGTGGAGCTCCTCACCAAAATGGCGAAGGCCCTTGCAGACTGGCGAACCGGGTAGGATCGGCTGCACCAGGGACTCGAAGTGCCAGGTCTTTAAGGACTTCTGTGGGATGCTCAACGAAGAGAGCATAAGGACGGGTGAGTCTGCAAAGCCGCCCGCGAGACGTCGTGAGGAAGTTGAGGGCAAAGCTGTCGAAATACAGGAAAAACTTTGTGCTTGTGTATGAGCTTCTCGATGAGATGGTGGATTTCGGTCGGTACCTGAGAGAACGTCCGTAGTGCAGTCCGCAGCCAACAGCAAGATATTGGCAATTTCGATGTTCAACTGACCGGGAACGCAGCGAGTCGGCAGGTGCGGTTCGGTGCTGGTGCGTCCTTCTTGCCCAGGCTATCCGCAGACGACGAACACTGAGCACCTGAAGCGTGTCCGGCAGATTGCATGCACGCCATCTATCCAGGAGTTGGATCACCCTCGATGCCCCATGAGCAGGGGAGCAGGACAGCAAACAGCATCAAGTAAGGAAGGCGCAGGAACACAACATGAGATTAGAAGTGCAGTTCACTAACCCTCGCTGTTCTGCCTCGCCAGGTCTTGCATCCATAATGAGGCAGTCGTCATAGAGGCGCCAAAGCAGAGCCCTCGGCCGTTGCAGTGTTATGCACATAGTTAGAAATTGTCTTCGCGATTGTGTCTGCTGCCGAACCAGGCCTTCTCACGACTAATTAGCGAGGCTGTGACACCCAACTTCAGCCCAATCTTGCATATGGTATGCAGGCCCCCTTCCCTTGATTCGATCAAGTTTTGCGGTCTGTCAAGTGCAAAAGTTAAAAGCAAGCCAGGTACCTAACCATCAGTTGCATGAAGCAATGAAAGAAAGCTTGGCCTTATCAGGTCGTCGGAATCCCTTGATACTCGTAGCCGCATGACTGGGCTTCAAAGAAGCCAGTGCAGCCCAAAGAGCACCAGACCCTTGATCTCTCTGTTCTTCGACGGCAGAATTTCAGATACCCTATTGGCTCTCAGGCTTGGCCTCAATCTGCCCCAGTGGAATCCACGCACAGTGCCAAGCAATGCTGTCCACAGGCCAGTGCGGGCCTCAAAGGGCAGGGACGGGGTTCAGGCCTCGTCAATTGCATACTGTCAACCTGCGTGATTTCAGGTCGGTCCGACGCATGATGCCAAGAACAAGAAGAATGAGATCTTCGTAGACATCTTGGAGAGAATCTCGGTGCGCGCCACCATCACAAGAGGGGCACTGGATAGGATAAATGCCGCACTTGAAGTCCAGTCGATGTTCGTAGCCGTTATGAAGGTTCTGATGAGCTCGAATGGTTTTGTCATCAATAGTGCTATTGACGGCAGCATCCAGATGAAGCCTTTAGCTCAGTTTGCAAGTGCCGCTTCAAACTGCACAGCTTCGGTGCCTGAAAGCGCCTTCAGGTCGTATTTGATGGGCAATCCAGAACTCAAGCTGGCCCTAAACGAGGCTGTACAAGTGGTGTTTGCTTGTTCGGTCGCGCGTCGCAACAGCAGAAGGACATCGTGGTCAAGAATATGGATTTGGGTGGCAGCCACGGAGGTTCTCAAGCCGAAGAAATGTTTCTGCTGGTTACAGTACGAGGGCTCCTTGCTGCATGGCCGGTGGAATCGGGATTGAACAGTTCGGTTTTTGAACTAGTGATGACTCCAGCCTCTTCACTTGTGCCGTGGCGTGGCAAACCGTTTTCGGTTGAAGGGTCCAGTGCATGCTTGCTGCATGGGGCCAGGATATGGTTCCGTGATCCTGGATGACTGCAACTTCCATGAGTGTGTGGATTTGCAGGACGGCTTCAGCTTCGGCATTCCTTCCACATGTAGATGTCTCAAGAGATTCGTGATAGTTCCCGGGAGACCTGTCCGGCTTTGGTCTTGAAGTCAGGACTTCTCGGATCTTCGAACACTTTCCTTCTACCCGCCGGACGGCGAGTTTGCAGCTGTGCCCTTGGTTTCCTCTGTCTCTCTGTCCCTCACTTGCACCACAGCAGTTGCTGGCAGAGGTCATGAACTACCGCATCACTGGCGATTTCCGCGTGCCCTTCAGGAGCGTTTGACTGGAGCCCCGGAGTCGCGAGCATTCGCCAGTCGCCAGCTGCCCGTCTGGGAAATTTTCGAGAGCATGATGATCTGCTGCAGGATATTTCCTTTCGCAGAACAACAGACACCACACAAGCTCGAGATCACCATCAAGGCGTTGGAAAGCACAGATTGCTTGCAAGAGCAAGCAGCAATGCGCAGGGCAGTCGTATAAAGTCTATGTCTATAAAGTCTTAATACGCTGGCTTTAAAGTGCAGCCCAGCAAAAGCCGTTCTGACAAAGCTTTCTGCGGCGCAGGTCCGAGCCGACATCCCTGAGTCGAACTACGGCGGCAACGTGCAGATCTCTTGCATGCTGCCTAAGGCGAAGCCGATATCGTCGCTGCTGAGAGAAACTTCACCAGACGATGTTGGCCGGTTTTCTTTGTAGTGACACGCAGTGCATCGCATGGAATTTGTCCGAACGTGTGCCTTGCTTTGCCCGCGAGACATCCGCATCGGTCTCAACCGAGCTTGCCGTGACGACAGGGCAGTCGGCAGAGCAGCAGCCTCAGGATCGAGACATGTTTGCACATGCAGGGATCAAAAACGAACCGAAACTACTCATTTTTCGCTGGTGGGACCTTTCTGCGCATGACGTCTGCGCGCTTGGGGTGATGCTACCAACCTTGCCGAAACTATCAGTGCCCTTCAAGTTGTTTCGGATGTTTGGAGTGATGTTTGGAGATGCTCTTGGGCGGGCCTGCTTGCTGTATCGATGTCCGAACATGTAGGTTAGGCAGGGAGGTAACTAGGCCATACATTAATCTTCCGGGTACATGGGAGATATTCAGATGATTGAAGCATCTTCAAAACAACAGATCAGGTACCTTGCCAGCGAGCATCGACTGTTGTGGAACATCAAGAAGTTCCAGGGCGGGACAGAGGCCGAAGCGACCGACGCGAGGGTCTGGGATTGAGATCCTACGTCCATTTGCTGAAGGCTGCCATCAAGTGTCGCGTGACACTTTCCGCACCTGTCTCCAACGTCCAGAACATTAAGAAGGAGGTCGGCGTACGAGCCAAATCTGCGCTTCCTTTGATGTTGCTTGTGCAGGTGGGTCCCGTGTCGCTAACATATGAGATCCCGATGTACAACGTCTCCAACCTGCAGGCGCGACTTGCCGCTTGCTCCTCTGCAGAGAGCATTCGAGGGGAAGGGGTGGGTGCACAGCAAAGCCACCCCATACCGTGACCCCGCCAGCTGCCATAACCTGCCACCAGGTTAGGTGCTCGCAGCCTGCTCAAGGTAAGTGAGATCCGTGGAAGCGCCGCCTCGCCATGGGCCGCCATATCTTCTGTCTTCTCGCTCTTGGCTTCGCCTGTGATGGTGCGGGTGTGCAACGTGCTCAGACTAGGAGTCTATACTCGCTTCGGAAGTGGAAACAGGCGCAGCTGACAGGCGACCTCACATCCTTTTTCTCATGGTGGATGTCGCTTGTTTGCAAGACCCTCTTGCCTGATGGTCGGCTTGGGTTTGCTGTGCCTCTCCTGCATGAATCACCAATCTGAGCAAATGGATGGGCGACTCTTGGATGATACCGCGCCGCAGTTCAAGCCACCACTCCCAAATTTACGGGCACTGGCTGGTGACGGCGCGTACTTTCCCCAGGCACTGAAGCGAAATCAAGCCGCTGGTATACTCCAAAGAACTTGTCAGACCCACGTGAGCTGCAGGCATATTCATCATCTCCCCAGTGTGTTCCTGCCCGATCTTCAATGTTGGCCGGGCGCTACCCCTCGCAGATCAAGGCGTGGACGGCCTCAGAGCTAAGCACGGGCACACTGAATGATTAACGTTTCTATCACCTTTGGCACTTTTCAGGTTTGGGACAACTGGGTCGGAATTGCCAGCGTGAACGGTAGCCTGGACGACATCGATTCGCACTGTACCAAGACCTTTTCGGGAGAGACGTGTCGCAGATTTGCCGTTGAGCAGAAGGTGAAGGGCACTTTCGTTGATGCGTTAGCCACATCTGGATACAATGTCACTCTCTGGGGCAAGATGCACGCAGGCGCAGGGCTTCAGCGCTACTCGGGCAAGATCGACGCTTGGCCTTGGGGTGGGAAGCGGCTTCCGAAGGCAGCCATGGAATGGACCAGGGCCCTTGGCCTTACACCCACCCAAGACATACCAGGCCTCCCGACAGAGGATGATCTGCAACGGCCGGCCACGGGGCCTCTTGACTATGCAGCTAGCCGAAGCTGCACGGAGCTCCTCGATGCCGGTCTCTTCAGGTCCTCCACACCGCAATTTCTCTATTGTTCACTCCTAGTGCCTCACAGTCCGTTCTGGACCAATGCGACGTACCTGGCTCAGGCGCCTGACTCGCAACCAGCTTGTCGAGACCTGCCGTAATTGAGAAGTAACCAGGACAAAGATGCTAAAGTGCATGAAGGTTTTCTTTGCCGAGCAGTCAGCTAGTGTTAACGAGAAGCTGTGGAGCAGGGACGGGCAGCCGCCAATTTGAGGTGCCTGACCTGGGGAACTACAGCTTGCCCAAGTGGCCTCCCAAGCTGGAGGTGCACCCGGCAGACGAATATACCTCCAAAGCGAAAAAACTTTGGCGCATGGATGAGACTTCGCCTGAAAAGGCCTGATGCAGCTGCGATAGCGATATAAGCAGTCGGGTCACAGATGTGTTCATTTTGCAGGTGGCGCACCTTCGAAAGGTTTACTTCTCCATGTGCATAGAGGCAGATCAGCTCCTCGGAAGCATCATTGACGCCTTCCGACGCAGCAGCAGCTTTGATGATGCTTACGCTTCTTGGCAGGCAAATCCTCCTGTTCGTGCGTTTAGCCGGCGGATGGCAGAATGACTGAGCATGCCATCAGGTCATAATGCTTGGAGACCATGGCGAGCACGCAACGGAGAATCGCATGCTCGGTAAGTGCCTTTGACAAAGATTCGGCAACCATCATACCAGCCCTCATGTTTCAAGTGGTTAATCCAGTACATGTCAGGCGAACCTCAGTCTATGCCCTGTGGTTGGCTTATGCTTATTGACGAGCCAAGACCCGAAACAAACCAAACGACGGCAAAAGCTCAGAAGCATGCCGAAGCATTTTTTCAGAACTCACTCAGTTGCTGCAGCGCACGGGCCCCCAGAGTGAAAAGTCGACAGATCGTATGTCGAACATCAGCTGGAGAAGGGTTTGCTAGCAGGCAGTTGTCTCATCGCATTGGCAGCAAAAGCAAGACTTCGGCACCAGGGACATGAGGGCCTCTGGCTGCGCGATGAAGTGAGTGACATATCCTGGCCTCTAAGACTAGGTATTGTGGATGAAGTCTTGGTCGAATTTGAGTGCAAATCCCAATCCCAAGCACGGAAAGGAGACTTTGGAATTTCGCTTACAGTTGGGCAAAAGCGAACATAATCGGCAGCTTTGAGAGTAGTGGAAAAAACGACTGCAACCCTTGAACCACAAGTATATCAGATCTGCTGAAGCCGGACGAACCTTGGTCGTGATGCTGGAGCTACAGTAATTCAATCATGGAATCGGGTCCTAGCTCGTGGTGGTCAGTGATTGATGCACCGTTTCGAAGAAATTGCACTGTTTTAGCTCTTTGTTGCATGACACCGTGAGCGGAGCACTGTGGCCGCCAAGGAATTCCTTTTTCGAGGCAGCAGCACGGGTGCCACTCATGATTGCGGGTCCAGGAATTGCAAAGGGGCAGGTCATCCAGGATCTCACCTCACTGTACGAGCCTTGGCGTCTTATGCGTGAGCTTTCAGAAATCGATGCATGTTGGCTCCGAGGAGGGCTCGCCGATCAGACACTCAAATCAATTGAACGGGCTTTGAGCTTTAGGGTTTAGGAATCGGAATCTAGAGTCTAGCGACTACTGTAGATTTAAAGGTTGGTTCTGGGGTTCTATGGTCAGAGTCGGAGTGAGTGTTTGACGATTCAGTGCCTGTGCCTGAGTGTTGGTTTTTCAGTGTGAGCGCAGAAAGACTCGCCAAAACGACCTTCGGAAGACAGTCAGCCTTTACACAAATAGGCACAGTAAACTGTTTGTCAAAGGACCTGTCGGAAACTAGTCAATGGCACAGTCTGACAGGCATCAGCAGCGACAAGATTATCGAAGGTCGCTGAGAAAATGAGGGGTTAGCTCAGCTGCCACGATGGTTCACGCTGGCGTCAGCATTGTGACAAGCTCGTTACATTCACCCGCAGCAAAAACAGCATGCAGCCGCACAGTAGTCACATGAAGTCAAAAAATCATACTTGTCGAGTTGTCGAAGTAAGAGTCATGGAGGGTTCATACGGGAAACCCGAAAGCTGGAAGCCCAAAAGTTTTCGCATTGCCTTCGCAGAAACCTTGGCTTTGCGTGTACGACCGTGCTGGCGATGGGGTTGACTGCGAGAGAAAAATTCAAAGACTGCTACCTAATTTACGCACTCAAAGGAGACGGTCGCTTGCATCATAATTTCAGGATATCTTTCCAACTGTGTTGGATATGGCTGGCGTCGAGTCATCGATTCAGCCGGTGGGAGCGTCCCGGCTGCAAGCAGTAAGCTGGCACTGCAGGTAATATTCAGATGTGCGAAGCCAGGAGTCCCTCCTGCCCGTGGCTAAAGAACATCGGAAGAAGAAGGCAGATTTCGTTGTGGCCGAGTACCACTCTGTGGCTCAACTGTAAGAGTCCAAAGTCCCGTTGAAGATTTCCGTTTGCATCAAAGACCGAAAACTGTCCGTTTGGATGGCATTCCGAGGTGTTTTCCGCTACAGGCAGCTTCATGATCCGCCAGGGGCACCTCAAGTTGATTGCATGCGCCCCACTCATGCCGGGCTCAACTGCTTGGCCGCCGCAGCTCTTTGACCTGCATGCTGATCCGTGGGAGAAGCACAACATTGCACCGAAGCTTATCTCAAAGAATCTTCGTAGCCGCCGGTTTGAATGTCCGCTTCCCATGCTGCAGCAGCAGTCCAGTGCCGAGGAAGTCTCCGTCGGATGTCCAAAGGCTCATGGAGCTGCTCGACCAAGAGCTTGACTTGCAAGCAGCAGATGCGGCCAAGAAGATGTTTGACAAAGAGATGTTCTCGCAATTCTGGTACCATGCAACAGGCTGGCACTGGACTGGAACATTCTGCCGATCATGTGCATTTTCCCGAGTGGTCGAGATGTGCAGATTCCACAGACTTGGATGCTCACTGAGTGTTTCAGGCGGAGCGCAGCATTGCTTCGAAGCCATGCGCAGAGTCTATGCGCCGCTTGGGTGCACAGACTGAGGTCCATGCTGATGCACTTGCAAGAACTATCCTAGAATATCCTAGCCTGCAGCCCAAGCAGCGTCAAGCACTCGCTTGCCAAGCTCTCCCGGAGCAGGTCTTTCTCAGCAGCTGATGCCCAGAAGTTGGCGCAATGGCTCGGGAAGCCTTGCCCAGTGACTGAGATTCTGGTCTGATCTGCACGAAGCTGAAGCTGCAGACCGGCCGAGCGATTGTCCTCGGGCAGCCCGTGATTGAGACACCGTCTTTGACCAGCTTCCTTGCCCATGCAGATGTCAGAGCAAGCTGATCCGCTGGAGTTGTCCGCACATGGACATCAGTGCAAGACGCTGGCCTTGGATCCGATCTACTATGACATCCGGAGCTGCAAGTGGGTTGAGTTTGCCAGGCTTTGCTTGGGTGCAGTGCGTGCACACCGGAACATGGACTTGGAGCTTTGATCAAGCTTGGATTCAAAAAGCGCGGAGTCTCCGCTTTGACAGTTGCTGCTCACGGCGGAGTTGTGCATTGAAGATGTCAGAGAGACCTTTATCACCCGGTGCACAAGTTCACGTCACGACGTCTCGGTGCAGGTACGCTATCTGCGCATAGCAGAGAGGCACAAGTCCTACAACCCATGCAGATGGGTCAGGCCGCGGAAGTAAGCATCGGAATGCCAGAGAATGTAGCCCTGTGCCATGCGAAAGAGTTGATCTAAAGCATTTTTCCCAGGTACGTGACGCAGTCATCATCCTACGTTTGCCGCTTCTGAGCTTTTCCTGAGCTGCCTCCTTGACACGCAATCCGACGTGCTAGGGAACATGCTCTTGCAGACTCCCGAGCTCTCCACAGCCTAACATCTCCTGCTCCAGCGGTAGGGCAAGAGAAGACTGTCTGAGTGCGTCAGTGCTCCATTGCTTAGCATGTGCTTTTCGAGCCATTGCCGCGACATGCTGCCGAATGCAATGGCAAAGCTGTGTTCCGTTCAGCTGCTGCAAGACGATTCACGAAAAGCACGTCGTATGCATTGTCAGACATACAGGACTGCTGCCCAGGCATACAAAAATGGCTGTTCAATGAACACCACAGTCGCTTGCTCCGGGGAGTTGAGACAGGCCAAGTCAGGTTGAGTTGATGCACTTTGCACGGCGGAAGCTGCCACGAGCCTGCAATGAGAACGTGCGTGTTTGGATCGATGTAAGCTGCGGGGGCCAGGCACGTGCATCGCTCCTGCATTCCGTTTGGCTCCATGTCAACTCCAGACTGGTGGGACGAAGGATTCTCACCACACGCTTGGGCCACATGCTGATTGAATTCGTGGAACCTAGCTTTGCAGATTTGGGGAGCTCGACATCTAGCTGTTTGCCTCAATTTTGTCCCTTGGCAGTGTCCTCAACCCAAACAACTCCCGACCACATGACTGACGTTTTCCGGTGCAGCATTCGCAAGACACCAACTTGAGCATCTGCGAGAGTCCGTGGCAGTGCTCACGCCTCGATGACGGTGCCTTGGGACAGCAATCCAAGTAATTGGTCCTACACTTCCTGTCTCAGCTTCTCCGTGCCGCTCCCATGCAAGTTCAGGCATGTGCAAGACATGCATTTGGCAGTCAGTTTCGCGTGGGGATCGAGGGCGAGGGACGTCAGCAAGCTGAACTTGAGCCACTGCCATGTGTCCAGGAATCGGCCTATTCCCGGGTGGCTGGGCGCCAAGATGCAGAATGCGCAAAACCAGCCACCGCTTCGTTGCTTCAGCCGTTAGAGATTAAACAACCTGGCACCGCACCACTTCAACCGGCTGGGTAGTTTTGTCATGTCAGGCTCAGACTGCCAACCCGATCACCAAAACGCGTGAAGCTGAGATGAAGCATGTAACGGGGGGAGTGCTTCTCAATGAGCTTTGGTGGACATGAGAAGTTCGCACTTCGCACTTTGGGCGGGGTCTCCTGACTCGTGACAGAGCGTGCTTACGAAGTGGTTCGTTCGGAGAATGCAAGCACTGCCCAGGGTAGAGTTGGGCCTTGTGGACGATGAGCGGCAGCCTCATGCCTTTCCAAGCAGAAGCATCGATGCCTGACAGTCTGCTTGATGCCTGCATCTAGGGCAAGCACACGCATCAGGCGAATAGAAGAGGCCACTCAACTCCCCCGAGACTGATCCTGATAGGTCTTGCACCGACAAACCTTGTGTACCGGATGTGAGTCGGTGATTGGATGCGAGGGTGGCGTCAGCAGCCTGACAGACTGAGGGACGTGGAATCGGAGGGCTCCGCGAAGAATCTGCCAAGGCCAGCGGTCACACGGTCGCAGTACCGCAGCGATCTCTTCACTACGTCTCCGGCCGGGATGCCAGGCTAGTTGGCGAGCTTCCCTCCGATCGCCAAGCCCGGCGTCGTGCTTTGGAGAGCCGGCTGCGCATCGCTCATGCCAAGGTCCGAGCACGGGGTACTTCCGACCTGCAGTTCCCACTTCCTGCCTGAAGTTGCGGAAAAAGAGACTCTACCCGTGTACGGCTTAAGTTACTTAAGTTGTTAGGTTGCAGCTGGACGTTGGGTCTTAGTGTGACGCTGAGAATCTTCAAGCCCGAGTACTCAGACTCATTCCCAGCGCATGCTCTTGCAGGCTTAAGAGTTGGCTTTGAGTCTAAAAGTCAGGGAACTATGACCAGGCCCATAGGGGTCTCGTCACGTTGTTCTGGCACGGAGGTGGCAGCGCTCACGCAGCGGCCACTGGTACACGGAAGGCAGCATTGAGAATGGAGCATGTCGTGGCTGGTCGGCATCCGTACCTGCACGTCTGACGAGCGCCAGGTGCTCCATTTTGGGTCTGTGTGCCCGGAGCCGAGACTCGACAGCCTTCGAGCTCGCCGAGGACGTAGGATGCGGTCCGTGCTCGAGTCCCGAGGTGCTGGCCATGATCCGAAGTGCAGCCGCGTACCAGGGAAATATCCCTGGCTATTCTGCAGGATGCTCGGAAATCCAGGGTTTTAGGGAATCACTGCGCGAAACGATCGGAGCATGACTGAACATGTAAACTCCGCATCGACCGTGCACAGGGGCATAGATAATCGTAACACTGAAGACCGTGGTGTGCAGGTTTATGCGATGCATTTTCTGACGACCTCGCTCGAGCCCCAGGTTGCACCGCAGGCCGTAGTACCCGTAGAAGATGATTGATTTCTTGGAGCTCGGCGGCTCAGGTCCGACATGATTTGCGTCCTGTGCAGCCTGCCGCTGTTTGCGCTTGGCACGCGAGGCATCGTGTCAACGTGACCTAAAGCACAATCTGTGTCCTGTCGTTGGCATGCTCCCAAGTTTCTGATCCCCATGGAATCCATGTCAGGTCTTTGCGTCCAGAAAGGCTGCCTTGGCCCCATGCTGACATTGGTAACTCTGGCGTGTTGAGTCGCCCGCACGCTCGTTCGAAAATCCTGTGCTTGCGTGGAGACCCCAATGCTTGCCTGCCAGGTGTTTGCAATGTCCCTCGTCGATCTCAGCGCTTTCGGCGCGTGCGACACTGTGGACAGCTGAAATCCAAGCATCGGAACAGTGAGGCCTCTTCAGAAATGACAAGGATGGAATATATGCACACAGATAGAAGATAACTTTTCGGCTATTCCCACTATAAACTCTATTCCACTGCCAGACAAAATGACAATGTGCTGAATCGCTAACTCTAAACCCAAGTGTCATAGCAATAGTAGTGGCAGTGGTAGTGGAAGGTAGTGGTAGTAGCAGCGCGAGGAGTAGCAGCAGTAGGAGTAGGAGTTTCACTACTAGTAGTACATATACAAGTACAGGTCAGGTACAAGTCGTAGTAGTAGTAGTCGTCGTCGTAGTACTAGTAGAAGAAGCAGTAGTTGAAGAAGTAGGAGTAATTTGTAGACGTAGTAGCAGCAGCAGCAGCAGTAGTAGTAGTAGTAGTTGTGGAGGAAGTAGTTTCGTGTGTTGTTGTTCTTGGCTGGTAGCAGTTGTGGTTCTGGTTGTAGTCGTCGTAGCCGTCGTCATCAGAGTAGCTATTGATTAGTAGACTAGTATTAGTGGCTTGTTAATGAGTGGCTCATAGACAGGAAATAGTAGCTTGTATTTAGTAGCCAGTAGTAGCCAGTACACAGCAGTTTCATTCGCACAACTGATACTACTAGTGAGTAGCATGTTGCAATTACCAACAGAAATTGATCATTAGTTCGTACATATATTTACTCAGGGTCAGTCGCCAGTAGCAATGAGTAAGTATTAATTTGTAGTTCGTTATTGGGAAATCATTGGTATTAGCAAACAGTAAGTTTTAGTAAAAACACATAGCAAATAGAGCAGGGAATGTAAACTGTTGTCGCAACAGAAATACAGATGGTAATCGCAACAGTACAATTACTAGTCGTAGTAATGATAGAAGTACTAATACTGATAGTGATAGTAACAGTAACCGTAACAAAAACAGGATCGGCAAAAGCAAGAGGAACAGTAGTTTCAACTCGAATATAGGAGTTTCCGAAAATAGGGGATCCTTATATAGTACCCTAAATAGTAGGGTCCTTATTATAGGGACCCCATAATAAGGTACCCCTAATTTTCGGAAAACCCCATATTAGTAGCAGTGGTAACAGTAAAGAAAGCTTGCTGGTGCTGTTTGGTGAGCAAAAACTTTCCGGTAACACTATTGGGTTGTAGCATTCAGAGTAAAGAGATTGCACGCATGTACGCATTTAACTGTGAGGGCTGCATGTTTGCATGTATGGATGTTGTTTATGTGTGTATATGTGTATATGTATATGTACATTCTCAAATGTATTTGTTTAGTCACTTTCACTCACCCACTCTCCCACACCCATTCTCTCACTCACGCGCTAAGCATAGAAGCAGCCTAGCCTGACTTGCAACCCTGCATCTGTTTGCGCTGCGAGCAGGCCGCGATAACACACTGGAAACCAGGTCAACCGGAAAAGCATATCTCACCTGGAGCTTTCCAACAACTGCATTCAGTACAGCATGACATGGGCTGTCGGGCAAGCTATGAATGGTGCAAGAGCATTATTCAATGCTTTCAGCCGCGGATGTGCAGGTACATGCTGGTTGCGACCCCACGACCGCTTGCACCTGGCTCCCGCTCGTACAGCTGGCATATGATATGGGAAGCCTGGTTCATTCATTCCATTGCGGGAAGCTTTGCGCAGCCTAAAAGTTTCGATAAGATCACTGCGAGTGCGGCATGAGAAGACCATTGTTCGAGAAGCTTCTCACCGCACATGTATGATCCCGGTATTGCGCCCTAATTACATGTACAGATTCCGACCCGAAGCCTTGGCACACAGTGTGTCCAGAGTCGATCGAGATTCGGGACGAGCGGTTCAGACATGCTCTACCGTTCGAGTTTACAGTGGTGTCGCCAGGATGGTGGACGTCCTGGAAGCCATGGTTGGCGTGTGGGAGGTGGGCAAGTCTCCCTGACAGCGAACTCAAGACCACTGCAGTCAGGGCAAAACAGGGCCATGGGCTCCTGCTTCTGTGCTTGTGAGCAGACCGTGTGCTGGAGCAAGATCGCCTTAGATCAAAATGCAGGGTCTCTTGAAGCATTCCCGTGGCACAGTGGGCGCTTCTGGCATCCGTGTCGCTACAACTGGCGCTTTGTGTTTCGTGCGCTGCGCTCAGATATGCAGAGGTAAGGCTCCTACCGAGCCGCTGATAGATGCAGAAGAGTTTTCTGAGAAAGCTCCGTTGCCTGGCGATGTTGCACAAGCTCCTGTGCCTCTCATTGTTTGTTTCAAGATCCGGACGTTGTAAGCTTTGCTATCTCATGCAGCGCTCGAGTAAACATAATAGACTTCATGGTTCAAAAGCACGGACAACTAACCTTGGCCAGTGACGGCTTTGACTGCAGACCAAGTACCATCATCATCATCATCACCATCGCCCTACCTGACTGACTGCACGAGGTTGGCGCATTTATCGTGCCCTTCGCATGGCAAAGCTCTTAGTTCGAGCATGCCATCGAGGATTATTTCATTGGCGTCTGGACACATTGCAAGCCGGAGATCATGGGTAACGGTGCAGAGAAGGTGCAATAACACTGTGGAAAGATGCAGCTCTTGATGCAATCGGCCTGACAGAGTGATTTGTTCCTGATCTTAGCCTCGCCGAGGCTGGTCTCTACGCCCCAGAGAAGCCTTCAGACGTTGCAAGGGATCGGCAAAAGGAGCGTTCTTTGCATCTGGCGAGCTGTGGCTGTAAGGTTGGACTCGAAAGTTCCAGCCCGAGGGGTTCAAAGCATTGGGGGACGGGAATCCCAGAGTCAAGCTCAAGCCCTGCGCTGTCCTCTTTCTCGTTACACGTAGCATAGGCCTTCATCTTGCGGCCGACCGCAAAGGACACCCAGTCGGACCAAGTCCCAACACGAGTGTCCAAAGCAAGCCTATGCTCGGTTGGCCAGAGTCAGATTTGGTCGACCTGCACACTCACACAGTGGATGTCGACTGTAGCTTTGCACGTTAGATGAAAGACATCCACTCCAGAATTTTGTGTGGGGTAGCTTATCGACAAGCGTACTTACCAGCAAGGTCTCTGGAAGCACCAACGTTGAACGAACTGCAGCGCACCGCAAGCCGAACACACTTGGCTAGGAGATTTCGGTCCTGGAGATCGTTTGCGAGGCTGAGGCGGCAGCGCTTGAACTCCGCCACGAGGAAGACAACGGTGCTCATATGCCTGTTGGAGGACATAGAAAGCCTGGAGCAGTGTGACCTGGCCTGCTGCACTGCCGATGTCCGCGCCCGAGCTTGGAAGGGTGGCCAGGCTTGCACAGGGATCAACCTGGATCAACCACGGAGAATGACAACTGCCACTGGAGACGCACACACACACACTTGCTGACCAGTCATCCCGTGGGATTCTGTTTGTGTTAGGGTTACGTGCTTGTCTTTTTGCCGACTACACACTAGCTGCAAACGCTTTGTACAAGCAGGTACGCTGGGATGATCAGTCCCAGTATCCTGAGGTCACCATAGAGAGCTTCGTTGGGCAGAGCTCTATGGGCCTCCTCTGCCCCCCTGCTGATTTCACTGCAGAAACTTCAAAACCTGCATCCTTGGAGACAGGAGTTGCACACACACACACAACCGGCTATACCGGTATGCTGTATTTAGCGTTGGTCAAATATTCTCGGATTGTGTAATGGCAAGTTGTGTTGGAGGCAACTGGTGAGGGCTTTCGAAATGACGTAGCATGTCGTTCATAACTTGATTAACAGTGTTGCGTAGGACTCCTAGTTGGTGAAACATATCGGCAACTGCGTTAGCTAATTCCGTCATTTGTTCAGAAAACTCAGTTTGTTGCTGGGCCAGCTCACGAACCTATGCTTGTAGGGAGTCAAGTTGAGACTGCTGTAAGCGTCGAACTGCCAATTCTTCTTCACGATGGTGGAGCAGATCCGCACGAATGCTCTGAAGTTCGGTTTGGGTGTAGTGGATCCATCTGTTCAATGGTAGTAGAGGGTCGCAAGCTGATCCCAAGGTGTCCGAGCGCATGGCAGCCGACATAAAGGTTCTAAAGCGCAATGAGCCCAAACAAGCTATGAGGTGAGAACAATGAAGCAAGCAAGGCAGACAAGTGACGCAAAGCAGTAACACTGGACCGCAGGCAATCATTAATTAGTGCAAAGGCTCTGCGTTTCATGGTGTCACATTGGCAGAAAATGAAACTCGAGCGGAATATTTACAAAGAATGATATCCGGCTTCAGCAAAATGCTGTCGAAGCCGTACAAGTTGGTGATCACGAATATGAGGTGGCCAAACATGTCTTTCGATGTGCAAACGAGCACAATGGAATGCAGGAGTTCGATGTCTTTCTGGGCCAGCACTGTTGGGCTCTCTAATCTTCCAACGTTCAGGACGAAGTATCAACTGTAAACGATGATGGTCACGTTGAAGGTCGAAGCCAAGAAACTCTTCAGTAGCATCACTGCTGGTGACATGTTCAAGTTCAACAGGGGCCTGATAGAAATTGTTTGTAAGGAGGTGCAGTAGCCTTCGATCCTGAAGAAGTTGTCGAGAAACTACCACAAGCCGATTGTCAACGTATCGAGTGCAGAAGAACAGCTCCCTGTTGTCATGAAAGAAACTTCGTAAATGTCGTACATAGATCTCTTCTTCAATCGAGACGGTAAGTCCAGCAAGCATCGGGGAGATCTGATTCCCGATTGTAGCACCNGTCATGAAAGAAACTTCGTAAATGTCGTACATAGATCTCTTCTTCAATCGAGACGGTAAGTCCAGCAAGCATCGGGGAGATCTGATTCCCGATTGTAGCACCACGACATTGACGAAATACTTTATGCATAACTGTAAAACCACTGGCATCACAACTTAGTTCACAAATGTCAACAATGTCCGAAAGATGAATAAGAACTGTACGCTTGCTGCCTTTCGTGGTCGACCTTTCCAAATGCGAAGCTTGGTATCCTGTTCTTGAAGATTGGCTGAAAAGGATGTAGATTGCAAATCCGCGTTCTTGATGAGACGTTCTTGATGAGACAGTATTCTGTAAGTGCCCAGCGTATTGCATTAAGAATACGAAAGACTGGAATAGACGTAAAGAAACCAACCAAATCTTGCTTGTAAACAACAGGATCAGCGTCATGTGGGAGTTGTTGAAGAAATACGGTCAACTTCTGTAAGATGCTTGGCAAAGTATCAAGGCCAAAAGAGCGGGGGCAAACACTGCGAAGAATGAGATCCAAGGCAATGGCGGTAGCACGAAAAAGCTTGGCATACAAGAAATGGACGCACGAGATGATGGGGCGAGCTGCTTTGAAGTCCTGTTTTTTTAAGAAGGATGTAAGCAATAGGCAAGCTGGAAGTACGCAAATTGACGCCCGACTTGTAGAGGCGTAGAAACGGCCTAGATGTCGTACTTCGAAGAAATACTTCAGCCTGAGATGGTTGCATGGGTAGTTGCTCATAAACATTGACGTCACCGAAAGTGGTGTTGTATGTGTCCCATGCGAAACGTTGACAAAAGACATGACCATGTGTGATTGCATGATCTCGACCATGAATAAATAGTCCGCGAAGAGACTCTTTAAGGAACGTTGCGTCCTTGTACTTCAATATTCGAAACGACTCTGATTTATGTTGGGGCCATTCTTGCAAAACGAATAGATGCCACTGTTCATAGTCCACTGTGAAGACATTATGATGTCGTAGCCAACGATCCACAACAGGCCATGTACTGGAGAGATAATGCTGCAAGTTGGGGGACAGTTGAGAATCCAGATGCTGAAGTCGTCTAGAAAAGGACATCATCGACAGAGGTGATGCCAAATGTCCGTCAATAAACTTTGCATGAGGATGTTGTTGTCGTAGCAGAGAACAATTGCAACACGGTGGCGATTCCCAGGTCCAAGATTCCGCCATGGAAATATTGTTGTAAGTAACATCACGAGGTGAACGATGCTTGCCGGCAACACATTTCTTGTGGGGTAAGTGAGACGGGATCATGTAGTCTTTTGCAGTACTGATGATGCCAGCGATCCACTGCTCGATTGCCCTCTGAGAAGACTGATGTGCAAGAAGAGGTAAAACCAACGGGCGAGGAGAACGTGGAACAGTGCAATGTCGGAACTGCAAGATGCGTCGAAGAATGGCTCGAACTGCAGTTTGAGGTGGATCATCCAGCAGATTACAAAGACGGTACAACGCATAGACCTGTTGATGATGAAACTCTGCACTCCGAAGCCGCTTCTCTGTCTGAAAGGCTTTCATACCTCCGTTTGCAAGATTGATGAGCAACAGCCAGTTGTCAACGGGCTCGAGGATGGTATTCTGGTACAGATGTAGAAGTCCTAAAGTGTGTAATCTTCGACGAACTTTCATCCATAGTCTTTTGCCAGGACTACCATACGTAGATCGAACAGTAAAAGGCTGAGCAAAGCGGGTCGTAGAGGTCGGATTCAGCTTAACAACCCAAGGCGCATTCAATTGTGGCTTCCACGAATGTATGAAAGAGTACTCAGTAGCTCGAGCTTGTTGAAGATCNTTCAGCTTAACAACCCAAGGCGCATTCAATTGTGGCTTCCACGAATGTATGAAAGAGTACTCAGTAGCTCGAGCTTGTTGAAGATCAGCGAAGCAGTGAAGTGGGATGATAATGGCATCAAACAAATCTCCGCGAGAGCGAAAATAGTGTAACATAAGCTCGGCGTTGCAAAATTCACCACGCTGTAGCAAACGATATTTACGAAGTCGAGCGTCCTGACGAGAGTGAACTGACACAGAGGTGGAGCCAACATAGAAACGTTTACGTTGTAGAAGAGCACCACATCGGCAATTCCAACCCCGAAGCGGCATGATCATCACGTAGACTGTATTGCCAGACTGAAACAAATCGGAGAAAGCTTGAAGACTCAATCCTCGTAAATGATGTAGTCTGCGTTGCCAAGTTCGGATATGCACTGCTTGAGAACAACTTCTAAAATGCCTTGTACAAATATGAATGCAGCCAACACTCGAATAGGAATGCGAAGTGAAACATATTCACTCATGTCAAAGCAAAAGTGCAATAAGATCATAAGAACATGTAGAAGTAAGGCAGAATTGTCCTAATACAATGTGCCAGATTCTGATCTGAGTCAGATGTCGCTGATCGCAGTAGCGGCAAGCAAAACTGTCACAAGTTCTGGGCCCTTAATCTTGGTAGCCAATGCTACGGTGCATCCCCGGTGCGACAATTTGTCGCGCAAAAGTTCAAGGTGTTCTTTGGGAAGACCTTTGAGGATTTCGGGAGCACGTGCAATGACTTTCAAAAGTTCTTGGTGCTTGTCTTCACCAAATGGCTTCTTGAGGGTCTTGATCCAGGCATTGATTGCCTGCTATGTATGTCCAGTCAAATTCTGGCTGAGCAACACACGGTCCCCAAGGTGTTGAGGATTGACGGCGCGGTCAACAATGTCTTCTTTCATGACGAAAGGCAAAGGTGCCTCTTGCTTCTCAAGCAGACGACGACGCTTGGCAGGCTGAGAACTGTTGGCACTCTTGCTGTTGCGAGTTTTCTCAGCTTCAAGCTGAGCTCGCAGAGACTCAATCTCTTGCTTATCAGGATTCGAGGACGATGACATGTTCGAAGCAAAAGGCTCAATCTGACCAGTAACAAACTTTGCTAGGGCTTGAGCCTTGTGAACCTTGACCTCTTCGGAAGTAGGGTGAGACTTGGGCGGATCTGCAACGTTTTGTACCTTACAGAACTGACGTGCTACGTCATCGAGGTCCTACTTCTTCTCCCTAATCACAGACAGCAAAGCTTGCAGGAAAACGGCTTCGTTCACTTTTCTAGCTACAAGCAGACTGACGTAGCTTCCGTGCGAGAGAGCTCGCAAATGCTGGTTGTGCCAGCCGCGCCATAATAGGTCTACGAGCTTCACTTGTTCCATGCTTTGCCCGGCCAGTCCGTACTTAGAACTCCATGAAGTTGCTGCTATCTTCCGTAGCAAGGTTTTGCCGTAGACTTCACGACTGTCCAAATGGCTCTTGCTCTGAACAAAGTTGTCGGGGAGGCCCAGAGTGTGCTTNGCTGCTATCTTCCGTAGCAAGGTTTTGCCGTAGACTTCACGACTGTCCAAATGGCTCTTGCTCTGAACAAAGTTGTCGGGGAGGCCCAGAGTGTGCTTGAACCCGGTGGGACTTTGCCAGTCTTGTTGCTCATACTTGAAGATACGCTTTGCTGGAGTCCACGAACGTTCCCAGGACTGTTCACCTTCTGCTTCAGCTCGATTCCAATGAGGTTCACGCTGTTCCCATGATGATGAAGTTGACCGCCACGAAGACTGATGGGACACGGTGAGCGCAGGAAAGGAGCACAGGTGGCGATGAAGACTCGGATGGCTGCGAGCAGTGATCAAGTATGAACAAGAACGTGAAAGAGCAAGCATGCACTGAGTGAGACGGTTTGTTTTGACTCCATCCGCAGCAGGCTATGCAGCTAGTATACAGATTCAGCAGAAGGACTTCGAGACCTCGAACGAGAACGAGATCGACTATTGTGTCGAAGGATGCCTTTGGGAACTGCATCTCCAACAGCCTTTGCACAGAAAGCTTTAACCGAAATGAGGCCACTAGGTCTGGGATCATCAGAACTTGGGGGACTCTTCGGAGGAGGTGGCGGTGGCGGCGGTGATGTCACAAAAGTAGCCACATTTGGTCTCCACATGATGCTGCTTCTCGGAGGTCTGTAGGGCCTGGGAGCAGTCGAAGGGCCCCGGGGTCTCGAAATAGTAGACTCTTTGGCTGTGTTCTTCGGCATGGCTTTTCGGGGTGGTCCACTTCGAACGACGCTGTCAGCATTTGCAACTACAATGTCTTGAAGCTGATCCATGAAGACCGTTCTGCGCGAGTTGTTGGTGAGCACTCCATAAAGCACGTTCAACTGTTGGGACGACAATGTGCGGAAAATATCCCCCATCTCATCAGGTCGATCACCACCTCGGCGTAGATGATCATCGCTGCTACCGGACATTGCTGCAATCTAGTATGAAGCCAAAACAACCTGCAACAAGATGAAGCATGAAACAATGGAAGATGATTGCAAAGCATTAAGTAGCACTTTCAAAGAACTCACTGTTTTGCCACGTTGGGATTTCAGCTGAAAGTATTACTGTGCAGGATCAGCAGCATCATTGTCCATCAGCTCATTCCACTCTGGTCCCCACTGTTCATCATTGGCTTCACGTACTGGAGACAAAAGATAAAACCTGGACACCTTGGCGCTCGATTCTCTGATTGCCCATCGTTTGTCCTCGGACGGGGATTTGATCAACTCAAAGTCCCGCAGGTTCTGCACTTCATGACAAGTAGTGGCTGATGGAGATTTTGAATGAACGCAGTTGAGGGTGCCGCTCACAACTACACCGCATGGGTTCTTGGAATGAAATGCCAACTTGCTGGTAAGACCAGCTGCGACCATATCATCTCCCTCATAAGCAGCGCGGCCGAAGAATCCATATGCTGTGTCTGTAGGTTTTACTCCAACTGTTNGGAATGAAATGCCAACTTGCTGGTAAGACCAGCTGCGACCATATCATCTCCCTCATAAGCAGCGCGGCCGAAGAATCCATATGCTGTGTCTGTAGGTTTTACTCCAACTGTTTCGTTGCGTGTTCTGAAGACCCGGCCGCTCTTGAAAATGCCCAATAAGGACGCCTCGCTGCAACCATGCCACCATCTGAAAGCACTCTGACCAGTTTCTAATGCAGACAACGCGGGGCCCGGGAATTTGTCTGTGTCGATCTGCCACATGATAATGTTGTTGTGAAGCCAGGCTTTGTGAAGATCTGCTCGTAAGGAAATTTTACTGTCACAATGGCTTGGAAAAAACTTACAAGGACTGAAGGCTGAACGTCCCAAGAAAACACATCAGTAGGGGAAGGGCGCTGTACTAAATGCAGAAAGAAGCGAATGCAACGAGTGAACTCATCACGAGGTACTCGCGTCCAACCTTTGGTCTCTTCTGCAAGAAAAGCAAGACGACCGTTGTAGTAATGTAGTACTTGAACAGCTGCAAATCGGGAAATTGCCAAAAGTTTGCAAATTCATTGTCTTCTGCATCCTTCTGTATCATGGAGTTGAGCGTAGCTTCAGTTAGCCGAGCTCGACGAATCGCCAGTGCTGCCGCAACTCCCTGAGGATCACAAGCTGAAATCGGACCTGCACTCGACATTGCCACTGTATGTGCCAGCATCTGTGGCGTCATTGGTCCAGAGTCTTTGCTGGACTGTGGCACTGTTGTTGGTGGTGGACATGTTGTTGGTGGTGGAGGTGGTGGTGGAGTTGCACGTGCTAAATGCACCGAAGAAGGTGACTTTGCTGGGTGCGCAGGTGGGGTGACAGCGGTGTCAAGTGGTGGTGGTGGGTGAGCAGGTGGTGGTACACGTGGTGGTGGAGGTGGTGTCAAGCTGCCGGGTGAAGTGTTCAAGGGAGGTGAAGGTGGAAAAGGGGGAGGTGGAGGTGGCGGTGGAGGTGGTGTGTTGCCCAGGTGCAGGTGGAGTGGGACCATCTACTTGAAGTGTACTTGCATGAAAAGGTGAAGCTTGAGGTGGGATGACTTGTGGTCGTGGGTGGCACGGTGAAAGTGCAGCAGGTACAACTTCTGGCGATGCTTTTGTAGATACTGCAGGCATTGGGCAAGGCTCAGGCACAGCTGTAGGAGAAACAGCAGGCGTAGCTACATTGCCAGTAAAAGTACTTGGTGGCATAGAACAGGCTTTCGCTGGGTACTGAGGATTTTCAGGATACACAGCACTCGAAATAGGTGGCATCTGTGTGGTCGTAGTACGTGTAGCTCGGGAGGCTCTGGACCTTCGGGAAGGGCTGCGGGATCTTGCTCTTCGACGGTGGGACCTAGAGGCAGAGGAGCGGGATGTTCGAGTTCTTCTTCGTCGCCGGCTACGACTGCGACAAGTTGAAGTGCTACGAGACTCTGAACGTTGTCGACGACGGCGGGGTCTTGAGGGCCTTGCAGCAACAGTTGCTATATGTGGAGCCTGAGTAGGCCTCACTCGACGCTGAAAGCTAGATTCATAAGGTCCGGCCAAATATGGTGAAACCAAAGGCACCGACGGTGCCGACGGTGGTCTGACATCCTCTCGATGTCCTTCTTCATGCTGCTGACAATGAAAGTGATACAAGTAGTTTGCCATGGCTCAGGACACAAAACAAAGATTGTGAAACAAGAATGTTACATGATTGAATGGTTGTGAAAGCTACTCCTTAGCTGCTTCACCTGGGGTCTCTCATGGAGCTGTCCAGCCAGGAATGGGAGTTCCTTCTTCAAGTGTGTCACACCAGGCGTGCTCGTTTGAGCTTGATCCAGGAGAGTTAAGTTCCAATGGTATACTTGGCAATCGAGGCCTGATTCATGTGTTACCAAATATTTCAAGGGGATCCCCCGCAGACCGGGAGTCCGACAGCGCTTTGGCAGAATTACTGTCGGGAAGCACACTTGGACCAGTCATCCCGTGGGATGCTGTTTGTGTTAGGGTTACTTGCTTGTTTTTTGCCGATTACACACTAGCTGCAAACGCTTTGTACAAGCAGGTACGCTGAGATGATCAGTCCCAGTATCCTGAGGTCACCATAGGGAGCTTCGTTGGGCAGAGCTCTATGCGCCTCTTCTGCCCCCCCGCTGATAACTGCAGAGACTTCAAAGCCTACATCCTTGGAGACAGGAGTTGCACACACGCGCACACACACCCACCCACCTCATGCACCGTGACATATGCAGTGCCCTCGAACTCGAAATCCCCAGACGAGCGCCATTAGTGTTTTGATATCGTATTTCCTTGCGCTGCTGTTCGTAAACGTGGAGTGCCATCACCTCAAAAGTTCTTGAAGCTCGTGCTTTCGAGCCAGTGCAGAGGAGCCATGCTCAAGCGGCAAGTCTCGCAGCCGAAAAGTGACTGGCAATAGAAAATTGGCATGAGCAATGAAACTTACCGTTGAGGCATACTTTCGGGCATTGGATTCGTTCATGGGCTTACTGCCACAGGAGCTCCACAGTTCCTACGGTATCAAGCTTCTCTGGGGCACAGCTCAGATATTCCACTCTCTCAAGCCGGAAGCATGCCGAGAATCTCGCACAGTCGTAACCCTGCAGAGGCCAAGGCGCTTCTGGCAGACGAAGTGGCCGGAGATCCCAGATTGCCAAGTGAGGACCACGCTATGTGAAGCCAGGCAGCCTCGCTTGTGGGCAACATGACCGTCATGATCCATCTTGGGCCAAGGTTGTCAGCCAGGACGGGTCGAGAGAAGCCGTGAAGCGCAGCTGAGAGGCCATCGAAGCTTCAAGAGTTCGTGGTAGCTTACACCCTGGGTGGAGAATGCAACGAATGGCAGTGGTTTGGGGTCTCGCTGCGCCAAAGTAGGATCGAGGACTTGGTTCGATTCCCTTGAAAACTTGTGAACATGGAATTCGCCATCGGTTCCTGAGCTGTAGTGATTGCCAGCTTTTCATGCGCTCAGGCGCACAAAACCCTTGCAAAGCTCAACGCAAGATCAGTCCAGAAAGTGGGAGCGACCCGTGCGGGGCTGCGGGCTTCGGGGCCTCGGCAGGGTTTGAGAGGGTGTCGATACAGAAGGCATCGCCAGAGCAGCGAGTCCCAGCTGATGCTGACGCTCAGTCCAGGGGGCGGCCAGGGGGCAGCTGACATGGTGCCCGGTACTTGCACAGGCAATGCAGAGGCCAACCTTAACCGATCCGAACCCCGATCCCCGAACAACGACATCGCCTTCGAAAAAATGACGCTGTTACTCCGTGTGCAGCTTGATCCTTGCAAACGGTGCAAGCATTGGACAAACTGGGCAAACTGATCTCCCTCGTCAAATTCCAGCCATGTGCTGAACCCTGACTCCTCCAGCCCTGAGACACAATCCAAGTGTCTTGGTGTCTTGGGTGCCTGGTAGTCTAAAGGCGTCGCGAGGCACAATTCGAGTCCGATCCAGTCTCCAACAGCCCAGTGGCCCAGTGCCTTGAAAGCTTGAAACGCGACGCCCCTTTGATGTCGCATGTGGTTCCTTGCTGACCCGGGATGTTGCAGGCGCAGTGCTGATGTTTGTGGAACATCGCTGCTGGCATCATCCCTCACATCTCTTCGTCATGCATTGGCCCTTGCAAGCTGGTCTGATGGGCCCTGGCAAAACGGGCAGAACTTACTTCTTGTTGCTTGAAAGACAAACTTGCCCAAGAAATTGGTTGCAGCAATGGAAAGCTGATGTAATTGAGATCCGCTGTTTTCAACGCCTTGCGTCCCCAGTCGGAGGTCGAAGCACTCCTGGAACAATTCTACAAGCCTGTTTGCTCCGGAGAGAGGCAAGTTGCGGTGGCCACAGGGCTCCTGGTCACGCTCGTTGTTGCACTAGCCGTTAGACGGGCAAGTCTGTACGATCAGAGAGATCACCCTACATGCCCCACTTCTCTTTGTTGCTCGAGGCACAAAGGCCTGCGTGCGAAGCAGAGGATTTCGAACACCTTCTACTGTACTGCTTCGCAGCGCCCACCAACAAATGGCAAGGGAGCATGGAATCCTGCGCCCTTCTGTCCCAATAAAGGTAACTCACGCTGAAAGGATGGAAAAGGATAACGAAAGAATGAACAGCGACAGTGCAATAAAGAGAAACCTGAAGGGAGAGATCAGTGCTTTCTGTGGCAAGTGGGGATACGGCCCCGGCCCAGACAGGGGCACACCTCGTGCGTTGTCAAACGTAACATGTAGCCGGCGTGCTCTCAGCATCTCTGTTGAGCAAACTTCACATTTCCCGATGTCAGCGGCAGAGAAGCTCGTTGACGCGAGGGCAGGGGACATATATGATCCCGGTTCTCGGTTCGCCGACCCAATGGTATCCTCACCCACCCACTCCCCAAGCCGAATCTGTCTGACTGCGCAAACGTTTTGCCCAAAACCGTCATTTGTCACGAGGATCGCGTCCCAAAGACGCCCGATCCGTGTGACGGTACAGTTTTTTCCGGCACGATTCACATGTGAGGCCGCCAAAGCCGTCAACTGTCACGAGGATCGCGTCCCAAACACGCCCGATCCTTGTGACTGTGGACACTTCCCAAGAAAGACGACTCCGACATGAGGGTTTTAAACAACGCAACTGTCACGAGGGCCGCGTTCCCTGACAGGCCACCCCACGACCAACCAAAGAAACACTAAGATGTTTGAGTTGATGATGATGATGGTGATCATGGTCCCCATCATCATCGTTATTATCGTAGGGATGAGTATACCAAACACCCAAAGCAGACCCAAAAACGCAGGGGAACCACCGCAAGAAAACCCGAACCCACACCATGCCACAGGCGGAAGGAGGGGAACCACCCCGAGCAGACCCCCCCCGGACCACACCACACCACACCACGGAGTCGCGGGCACCATTGCGGGGGAGGGGGGAGGGCCGGCCGAACCGGGATCATATATATATATATAGATGCCCTTCTGACCCCTCGAAATACAGAAAGAAAGAGCAAGTCCATCGAAACAAGCAAAGAGAAGTGTACATTCACAGATGTATCAGCTGCTCTATCTCCAACTGCTAGTTACTGCTACAAGTACTTTGTGCGAGCTGGGGGCTGGGAGGGGTGATATGGGGGACGGGGAGGGATGTGCCAGGGACATGGACGTAACCCACACCCGCCTTCTCTGTCCCTTGCCATGACAAGATGACAAGCGAAATTGAATCAAGGCTAAAAACTCAAGACTCCCAATACGGTGCAGGACTTGCTCCAGACATCTCAACAATAAGCATCCAAAGTATGGCTGCGTGTTGCCAGGCCCTCGCAACGTTCGATGGCAATGATGCGGTGCAGCTAGTCCTGGCCGAGTGGCTCCCAGGGCAATGTGGGAAGGATAACAAGAGCGAATTAAGTTCGTAGTCGTCAAGAAATCACTGCGAGCACAGTGTGGCATAACTTAATAACCATAGGGGTACCAGTTGCAGTCACTCCTCGCCGTTGTCTTCCGCTGAACCCGGCCGAGTGCGGAAGGTAGGTTTCACAGGGCGAGTGAGAGTGAGAGCACACATTCAGTCTAGGTTGCCAGCTCAGGGTCAAGTTTCTCACATTGACACGATAGGTCAGAAATTGCAGGTGTGTGTGTGTCGTGTGTCTGCAGGGTTATAGATTTTGGTGCTTCCAGTGTGGCTTCCAACTTTTCATCTCGCCCATAGTCTGGAGATCGGACCTGATCCCCCAGAAACGGTGCAAGAGAAGCGAGAAGGTTGTGGATTGGGACAAGTCGAGAAGGGATCACTGTTTCAACATTTCTTGTTTAGGAGCTGAAGCCGCTAATAGCGGCATCTACCCAATTCTGAAAAGAGTCCCAATGCACATCCTGTACAGGTTCTGCACATCCTGCGCAGGTTCTAGGCCTTCAAAAGCTTCACTAAAGCTCATGCTGAACTGAATGACAAAAGATGAGCTGCGCTCATTTTGACAATAGGGGCTCGGAGGATCGGGCAAATTGGCCAAAGGGATTGCCAACACCTGGATTGCAAGGGAATGGCCCGGAGCCGTACGCGGAGGGAACCCTACGGTGCGGATGGTTAGAATGAAGAGGCGGCTAGGCGTGTAGTAAAACCAAACTGCAATTCGTCTAAACCTGACCTCAAATTCTGGTGCCAAGCAAATATTGCCGATATATGAAGTCACCAGAACAAATTGACTAGATAACCGGGATCATGGCGTAGATATTCGGGAACAAAGCAGTTGCATGATAATGACGTATAGAGTGAGGATGTGCAGCAAGCCATCCTAAAGCACCGATATCTCCTGGCTTCTCAGGGGGGTCCGCAAGCGTCATTGTCCCCTCCGCTTGGCGTTCACGGCGAGCGTTGTAGCCGCGGAGACAATGCTCCGAGACCAGCAGGCCTGGTTAAGTAAGAAGGCTTGACGGCTTGATTGCCTTCGCACACAGTAAGAACTAGGCAGGCCAGCCACCAGCAAGCCGGAGTAGGCAAGATAGCGTACCATCCTCCAATATGGCTCTTCGTCGGAAGGTCTCTCGTTAGAGTACTAAGCAAGGTATGACGAGGGGGTGCGTGAGTCGTGGTCCCTTCTCCGGGAACGTCTGTTGGGGGGGGAGTGTTCGTATAATAACTTTCCCTTTGCGGCCGATCTAGCTGGCCCCGTGTAGATTGACGACGATGCCTTTGGGCCGGGCTTTAGGGCTACCGATGCTGTCGACACGCCTTTGCGTTGGTTGCCCCGTGCCCGGTTGTCGGGCTGCAGATGCTTCATTGCATGCTGTCCGATGGGCGCGCACCCCTTTATCTTTAGGTTTATATTGAGCGCGCAAGGGTATTGCATTGGAGAAGTCCCGTAAATATGTGGCCCCGATACTCGGCCGGTATGCTCGGTTGAGGGTCTGCGGCGAGTCGTGGGAAAGGTCCTCTTGGTTACTCAGTTGGATACGCTTCGTGAGCATCTCTTGCTTTATCAGCTCGTTGTGGGAGTACCTGCTGGGGCTGAGGTAATGCTGCATGTCGCCGCAACAGGACTTCCGGGGCGACTTAAATCGGGTACTGCTCACATTTGATAAGGACAATGCCCTCAATGATGCACCCGGGTCTTCTATTGCGGATATAGCATCCACTCACGCACCAAAGCCTGTAAGGCAGCTCCTTGATGATGGCCTACTATATCGTAATTCATCGTCTTCTATGGGAAGTCCTCGGTCCCCGCCTCGAGGGTTCTGTGCTCTATCCTGATAGCGTTGAGATCCTTATGAAGCCGTCTATCTGGGCGAAAGCATGGTGCGAGCGGTTCGCCTAGAGTCTGGTCGCCAAGCAGTCCGTCGTCGCCGGTGCGATTGTTTAGTTGCCCGATGCATAGGCCGGGTTTTACCTACTCCGCCATAGCTGCTCGGCCTCTCACATGAATTATTTGCTCCGCACCACTCTTGTGGTTTTCTGCGGTGATATTATGGCGTCCTTCGATGTTGCTGTACATTCCGCGCCTGGCCATTTGCATACGTATCGACGCGTCTCAATGGGAATAGGCGGGGTTTGCCCTCCGGGATGGGGATTTGGGTATGCGATTGGTAGTTTCCACCGCGTTGAGGCTATGGCCCGCTGTAAATCCTGCATATATGCTGCTGGTATCGTGGATTTGATCTCGTGCACCTCTATGCCGGTCTCTCCTAGGTAGTTATCACTAAGCGGGTAATATAGCCCGGGTCTTGGGAGCAATCTATCTCGGGCGATTCGTATCGTCGCCGACGAGCCTATACAGGTCCGAACACGAATCGGGTCCTGAACATTACACCCTTGAAGATATTTGATACATATTTCAGTAATACGGAATTCTCTATTGAAATTTCTTGCCGCCTTGGCGTCGATATTTTGGAAGGTAGTCTTCTTTACCTCTTCTGCGATTTCTTGTTGGAATCGTCCGGATTCTATGCAAGATTCTATATACTTGGGGAAAATATCGTCTTGGCTCTTAACTCTATTCGGGGCTTGGTTCATGGTTTCTGCCGCTGCTGTCGGTTACGATTCGAAATTGAAATTGGAGGTCTCTTTCGCGAATTCTCTATTTACCGATATATTTTTACGCGGTCTTTCTATTAGATCGTTTCTTTGATGATCGCGTTATCCTGGAATTTGTTATGATTAGTGTTCGTAGCTAATATTTTTGCAAAATTTCGTTTGAAATTGATGAATTGTTATTGCGTATATTTATGGTGACCGTAAGTGTCGGTATTATGGTACGGGAATTCGTTGATAGATTACGGTTATGTATTTATGATTAGTTTTGATCTCGTAGGGTACTACGTAATATAATAATATTTCTACGTTGGGTAATATCATCGTATATTATTCTATAGATCTCTCTATAATAGTATTGTTTTTCCTGGATAAAGGGAGATAGAAAAATTATGTCTATCTTCTCTCCCCCGCTCGTAGGGAAAAAAAATTTCAAGATTTATTATCGGAAGATAAGGATTTTTTGATTAAGTAGGTGATGAGGATATAGAATCGTTTATAAATCTTATATATTCTATCGCTATTGGATAATTACGACTTTTCGAATAT